>APFE031595882.1:0-15850 GCA_000404065.3 Pinus taeda | reverse complement strand
GTATGGATTTGGACCTTACAATGAATTCAAAGGAGACCTATTCACTAACTTCTCTCATCTATGAGGATTGTGACAATCCTCCTTATTCCATACAAAGACCTTTGATGACCAATCCAACCTATATATCTCCTTGCAATTATGAAGTCATTTTACCAAACTTGATTATAGAATGATAAGATACTTGATTATGAAGATGAAATCTTCACCTTGATTTCTTTGATGATGGTTGAAGAAGATGTATTAGTACTTCTTCTTGAATGACCTTCTTTTGAATGAGAAAGTCTTTCCTCAATAGAAAAGGTTGCTCCTTTTGATGAGGACAATTTGTTGCTTCCTTGGATGATCTTATGATGTAGGGTTACCCCCACTTACACGCACAGTGTGCATGTAAAATGCATAAGCACATTTGTCCCAGGAATTTAACTCTCTAAGGCGTCAAACTCTTCAACCATCAGTGGTTAAGGACCCTTTTCTTAATAAACTTCATATGTGGAATTATTCAATACAATAGCCCAGACTTTCAATCTCCTCTATCGGAACTTATTCACCCTTATAAACCTTCATTAACCCTTAAGTCTGCACATTAAAACTTCACTTTATAAAATTTGGTTATATCGGAATTAACACATGAAAACCCTTTATCGATGCTATATTTCTATTATAACCCTTTTATAATAGAAATGCACTTAAAACATACCATTCCGCCTTAATACGGCCTTTGCACAGATATCAATGTTTTACCTTTATCGCAATCGGGGTATCTCTCTTCCGCAGGTCACATTACACACTCCTTCCACTTTCCCGATATGCGATCACACTATCGGAACACATTATTGGCACTTTTACATTAAAAATCTGGACCATTCATTCTATTGGAAAATATGGGAAACACGAAAATACAAGGAATAACCAAGAAAACTCGACCGAATACCTAGGGCCAAGCTTCAAATACATTACACCCGTGTTCATAAATATCGGCGAGTCCGCGCTCCATCGTTATCGACATTGTCCTTCATTATCTCCGACTTGCAATCAGCGATTAGATCGCGACCGTCCATCATATCCTCCGATCCAACGGTCGACATTCACTCCAAATTTCCAAACTGGCGCATCAATCCTCCACCGTTGATCTACACTTAGTCGATCCGACAGTCCACAACGATTTCGGGCCATTAACCTGCGCACTCCAATCAACCTGAAAATTCATTTTTCTCTCTCTCCTCCATTTCTACGTGTCGTATGGGGAGTGGAATCAGAGCCAATTGGTAAAAACCGCTTAGGGCCCTTACTTCTGCCCGAAATCCACTTTCCTGCCTTTGAATACTATTTTTCGCCGATTATCTTCCATGCGCTCTTGCATGTGATGACTGTTGATCTTTGAGATCTAATGGTTCCTATGCACTACCTCTTCACTTCCTCACTCGTTCCTTTTCTTTATGGTTTTCGTTGTTTCTTCAGCATTCCCTCTGTGGTTCATGTTTCTTCAAAGGGTTTCATTCTTTCGCTTCCACTGCTCAACTTCTCTAAGCTTAACTCCTCTCCGAATTCTCACTTCACTACTTCTCTCCAGAGCTTCACTCTGTTTCTTCAATTGGATTCTAAGACCCCTGATGATTCCTCTGAATCATTCTCTCTTTTGCGTGTCCTTCAAAATTCTGCGTGCAACCCTTGTTACATAACCCATGAATTCACATATAATTAATTCATAAATACTCGTTTCACACAATTACATAGTTAGGGAATAAACATATGTATATATAAGTATAAACAAATGATTACATTCAAGACTCTTTGTCTCTCATAGGCCTGATCTTTAGTATTAGTGGCCTCCTTCCTTTTACTCTACCCATAGGCTTACATTTATACCAGAAAGGTTTTGTTGAACTAATTCTGGTTCAAATCCTAGATCTACTGAACTGACTCCTAAATGTCCTCTGTGTCCACTTCTAACTTCAATCAATTCCTAATAACTCTCTCAAGTTCCTCGAATCATGAAACTGCCTTTAGAGTTATAATTGACTTCTAACTCTCTTGTCATTATTAACCACTCATGTTCTCCTTTATTCGAGAGAATTTACAAACATCCTCACACATCTAATTAATTCATATTCTAATCACTTAAAAGCCTAAATATTACATTAATTTGAGATTTAGGAAACCAACTTCCCTAAAACACATGACCCCCCTATGTCTACTAAAATACAATGATTTTCCTTGGGTTGAATGCTCCTACATCAGACTCCCAAAGTAGAAAATATTCATGATCTCTTGATCATGTGTCTTCATATGTTGATAGAAAACCTCCAGGGTCCCAAACTTTAGTTTTTAATTGTCTGAAAGCTCTGCACCTTTGTTGTTGTTGTATGTCTGCTATTTTCTATTTCATCTTCCTCTTCTTGTCGATCAGGTTCAAATTCTGATTGATCATGTTTCCTATTGCTATCATTTTCCTCCCTATGGCCGGTTTCATCATTAGCTACCATAATTCTTCAATCTGCATCTCCAGTACATCCTTGGACTGGTCTATACTTTGCCACTTACTTCTGCCTCTTTCTCTTTTTTCAGGTTGTTGTTGTTGTCCACCAACTCTTCAATCTGTTCTTCTTCTTCTTGAAGTTGTTGAATGTTATCACTTACTCTTACTTGTTCTTCGCCTATTATGATTTGTTCTATTATTCTTGCTGCCTCCCTTTCATCCTTACCCTCTTTTGTTATTATTTATGTCTGCACTGAATCATGACTTTCCAGCCTTCTCTCCAGCAATTGAGCATCTCTATTCCATGGATTGAATTCTTCCATAGAATCTTCTTCTTTCATATTTATTTGGCTGCTCTTCTATGCCAAATTTCCTTCAGCATATGCAACAAAACGTGCACTCACAAAACACTTTTTAAAATAAAAAACATAAGGCTTTTTTGCCTTATCTTCCTTTGACAACAATTCAGTTTGTTTCTCTGTTTCTTTCTCCTCTGTCAACACATCAGTATGCTATTTTGAATTCTCAAAAGAATTTATGAGATAGTCAACTAGTCTCTCCCCCACATCATCTTCTCTAATGATGTCTTCTTGCTCTTGTCCACTTTAGTGAACTCCTTCTACAATCACATTGTCATACTCATGAATTTTCCAGCAAATATTCCAGCAATGCAATTTCTCTGTGACACTTCATAAGTACTTCATCATCACTTATAATTCCTACATTTATAAACAAATTATCAATTTGAAAATCACAAGGTTCGGCAGTCTCAACTGTTGCTTCACATATCAACTATTTAGACTGAATTTCATCTCCTTCTTTCACAAGAAATTTTTCCTGTGTTGTCACAATTTCAAATATCAATGCATTATCAAATTATTTTCGTTGCAATAGATCACTGCTTCTCTCATTTAAGATACATTCTCCATCCTCCTTTACTTCAGAATTTTTATCTTCTAAAATATACTCTTCCATACTTCTGACAGCTTCAAAAGGTTGCTCATCCTCTACAAAACACTCCTTTGTTAGTGTTCCTTCACCCAAGGTTAAATCCTTTACATAGGGTTCTTCCTTCTTAACATCTTTCAGTAGATGTCCTTCTTTCCTACTGACTGTCTCAATAGTTTCCATGGTTATTTCCACTGTGCCTATCATCATAGTGAATTGATGATCCTTTACTAAGTTTTCAGCTAACATAGTCTCTTCTTCAAGTTTGTCTTTAATCTCTTGTTGTTTACCTTCTCCAAGAGCTATCCTTGTCTCTCCATCTGCATTAATATTCTCCTTCATTTGTTTTGCATCCACAGACAAACTATCAATCTTAAAAACATAAGACCCTGTGGTCCCACTTGATGTTTCAGCCATCATATCTCCTCTAAATCCTTCATATGATTAAGAAATTATTCGATGGTATCCTCCTCAATCTCCTCAAGCCCTTTACTTGGTTGCTTGATATCTTTCCCCAACTATATATGAGACCTATCTATCTCATCTTCTTCTAGAACAAAATTTAGATTTTTCTTGTCTTCTTCGTCCTTTATGACAATATCAGAAAATTGTCCTTCTTTACATGTTTCATCTACAAACATACACGAATTGTCAAATTTAAAACCATGTGACCCTTTGGCCTCACTTGAAGTTTCAGTCTTCAAGTCTTCATCTTCACTCAAAACTTCACCCTGTTCTGCTGCACAAATGGACACTTCCATTTTCATTTCCAACTCAACTTCTTTGAGTTTTTCCATCAGCCACCTTACTTGCCTTTGTTGCAACCTTCTCTGCAACTTATGCCACTTCACTAGCTTCTTCCTCAAGACCCAACCTAGTCTCTGGCTTTCCTCTATTATCCTCCTTAATGCATCGAGTTGTTGCTTTAACTCTGCAACCTCTTTGTCAATTTCCTATTGACTCATCCTCTTGCCATTTGCCTTGGCATCCTCTTTGTTCATCTTTTTTCTGTTGTGGTCTTCCTCAGAACCTCTACTATGACTATAAGTAGCCATCTTCTTCTTTTCTATTCTCATGAGCTCCTTACTCACTCACTATGAGCTGCATTAAAGCCTCTGCAACAACAAGTCCTCCTTGTTGCAACTTACCTCACCAAGCTTTCCTCTGTACTTGGTATTTTGGAAAGCACTTGGTTCTCTATCTCTAGAACCTCCTTTGAGCACTTCTCTTTGCTCCTTCTCTAATGCTTCAACTCATCTGCACTTCTCAAGAACACATTTTTTCCTCTTGTATTTCAATCACAATGAAATACTTGGTTCTGATCACTTCTTTCACTTGGAAAGTATTACCAGCTGCCTTCATTACCTTAACAATTCTACCCACATCCTCTATGGAATTGCCTTTGTGACCTGTAACAATTCCTCTGCAGTAACAAGTCTCCTTCTTGCTACATATGCCTCGCTAAGCTTCTCTCCTTTGAGCTCAATCTTTTAGCATCTCTGTGGTTCTTTCCTCTGGAACCAATTCAAGTACTCCTTGCCCTATATTGCTGCAACCTTCTCACCTTCTTATGTTGTTATCTGTGTATCAATGTATAAACACATTCTCAAATCAAAACAGAACATATCACCTCACCTTCAAGATCTCAACATGATCTTCTTTCACCATTCCACCTGTACCTTGAATGAATTGTCCTTTGTCTCTTGCATCTGCAAGTTCTGCTACACATCACCTCTGTGTGCCTACTTTCTGTCAGATTAGAATCTGATCCTTCCTTGCCTGCATAAACATCTTTGACACATAACTTTGTTCTCAATTCTTTCACATAGAATTTCTTTTTTCTGTTTTAACTCAAATTGTTTCAATTACAATTTGGCTCTGATACCAAATGATGCAGGGTTACCACTGCTTAGACCCACAGTATGCATGTAAAATGCATAAGCACATTTGTCCCAGGAATTTAACTCTCTAAGGAGTCAAACTCTTCAACCATCAATGGTTAAGGACCCTTTTCTTAATAAACTTCATATGCGGAATTATTCAATACAATGGCCCGGACTTTCAATCTCCTCTATCGAGACTTATTCACCCTTATAAACCTTCATTAACCCTTAAGCCCACACATTAAACCTTCAACTTATAAACTTTGGTTATACTGGACTTAACACATGAAAACCCTTTATCAGTAGTATATTTCTATTATAACCCTTTTATAACAGAAACACACTTAAAACATACCTTTCTGCCTTAATACGACCTTTGCACAGATATCACTATTTTACCTTTATCGCAATCGGGGTATCGCTCTTCCGCGGGTCACATTACACACTCCTTCCACTTTCCCAATATGCGATCACACTGTCAAAACACATTATTGGCGCTTTTACATTAAAAACCTAGACCATTCATTCTATTGGAAAATATGGGAAACACAGAAATACAAGGAATAACCAAGAAAGCCCAACTGAACACCTAGGACCGAACTTCAAATACATTATACTCGTGTTCATAAATACCGGCGGGTCCACACTCCATCGCTATCAGCGTTGTCCTTCATTATCTTCAACTTGCGATCAGTAATTAGATCGTGATTGTCCATCACATCCTCTGATCCAACGGTCGACATTCACTCCAAATGTCCAAACTGGCGCGTCAATCCTCCACCATCGATCTACACTTAGTAGATCCGATGGTCCACAGCGATTTCAGGCCAGTAACCTGCGCACTCCAAATCAGCCCGAAAAGTCGTTTTTCTCTCTCTCCTCCACTGATACGTGTCAGATGGGGAGTGGAATCGGAGCCAATTGGTAAAAACCGCTTACGACCCTTCCTTCCGCTCAAAATCCACTTTCCTGCCTTTGAATACTATTTTTCGTTAATTATCTTCGCGCACTCTTGCATGCGATGAGTGTTGATCTTTGAGATCTAACGGTTCTTATGCACTACCTCTTCACTTCTCTGCTCATTCCTTTTCTTTATGGTTTTCGTTGTTTCTTCAACATTCCCTCTATGGTTCAAGTTTCTTCAAAGGGTTTCATTCTTCCGCTTCCACTGCTCAACTTCTCTAAGCTTAACTCCTCTGCGAATTCTCACTTCGCTACTTCTCTCCAGAGCTTCACTTTGTTTCTTCAATTGGATTCTAAGACTTGTGATGATTCCTCTGAATCATTCTCTCCTCTGTGTGTCCTTCAAAATGCTGCTTGCAACTCCTGTTACAGAACCTATGAATTCACATATAATTCATTCATAAATACTCGTTTCACACAATTACACAGTTAGGGAATGAACCTTTGTATATATAAGTATAAAAAAATGACTACATTCGAGACTCTCTGTCTCTCACAGGCCTGATCTTCAGTATCAGTGGCCTCCTTCCTTTTACTCTGCATGTAGGCTTACATTTATACCAGAAAGGTTTTGTTGAACTAATTCTAGTTAAAATCCTAGATCTATTGAACTCACTCCTAAATGTCCTCTATGTCCACTTCTAACTTCAATTAATTCCTAAGAACTCTCTCTAGTTCCTCGAATCATGAAACTACCTTTAAAATTATAATTGACTTCTAACTCTCTTGTCATTATTAACCACTCATGTTCTCCTTTATTCGAGAGCATTTACAAACATCCTCACACATCTAATTAATTCCTATTCTAATCACTTAAAAGCCTAAATATTACATTAACTTGAGACTTAGGAAACCAACTTCCCTAAAACACATGACCCCCCTATGTCTACTAAAATACAACAAGTTTCCTTGGGTTGAATGCTCCGACATCATCTTCTTCTAGGGCAAAGAGATGATCCTTGCTTGATTTTCTAACCTTGGAGATGACAGTGCCTTCTTGCATTCAATATGATTTGCCTTCGTTTTGTAGTGTAGATGTTAGGTCCCTATACTATTAGTGTAACCCCTTATTGTTATTAGTACAACCCCCTTATTATATTGTTGTGCCCATGTAGTCCCCATATTGTTATTATTGTGCCCCATAGAAGCCCACTATTGTTATTATTGTGCCCTTACATTATTATTGTTATGTTGGCTCTAATTATATGATGACTCCTTAGACTCCTATATATAGAAAGGAGGTCTTGTCATTTGTATCATCCAAAAATTGTTCATTTGTGTAATGTAAAATAGGTTTACCCCTCAAAGAGACTTATTTCTAAGGCGTTGATCTATGTTTTCTATCATTTTGTGAGTTGGTTTCATAACATTTGGTATCAAAGCTTTGGATTCTAGGGTTTTGCTGTTCTAAACAGGTCATCGTGGAATTTTCGCTATAATTATTTTTCTACGAAGGTTCAGACTCTGAAATTAAAACCCATTTGATCTGAAATCCTGGTGAAGCTCGGGCCCGAATTTCATATTTTTCTCTGCTATATTTACGGAGATACGGTTCAGGACATTTAGGGTTTCTGTAGGCTCCCGAATTACATCCCAAACAGGTGACTTGGGGAAAATCGTCATAAGTTTCTCTCTAAGCATCAGATTGAAAATTCGTAAGAAGTTACAAAATAGGATGGACTGTAGTTTTCTTTTTATCTTGTTCAGATCCAAAGGATGAAACAGTGACGCGTGGCATGTCGTACAAGTTCGCTCTACTGAACTAGTCTATAATTAGGTCATCACAAGTTATTGGGAATAAATCTTTCTTTAGGAATCCAATTGCAATAAAACTTGCGGGGCTAGAAAGAGAACTCAAACTACTATCACAAGCCACAATTTTAGAACTTAAAGATAAAAAATTATAGAGTTACATTCGTTTCAAAATCAGGCTCCTAAAATCAAGAAAAGGCGATATGAGGAAGTTTGATAGAAAGGGTTCGGTAAATTGGATACTACAGATGGAGCAATGTTTTGATCTACATGAGGTACAATTGTTACAAAAGGTATATATTGCATCTTTATATTTAGAAATAAATTAATTTTTTGTTGAAATTTGGTACCGGAGGACAGGTGGTTCCCTACGGCTTTGATCTTTGGCCTAGGGAAAAGTGTCCAAAAGAATTTAATTTTTCTCCTAAAATAACTTTATAATTTTTATAAAGTTAAATCTAATTTAAAAGTGACTTAAGTGATAAAGTTACTAAAGTCTAATTTTAAAGTGACTTTAATAAAGTTAATGTAAAATTAGAAAGAAAAAGTGACTTTGGAAATAAATGACTAAGTGGGTCTTTATTAAAGTGATGTGAGTTAAAAAATAAAAAGTGAGATTTAAATGAGCATTTAATCTCAACCCTAGATCTCAATCTATTTCATCCATTGGATTTAGAGGTTACCCAAAAGTCACTTAGGATTAGATTAAAGGAGGAAAAGGAGGCAAGAGTTCATTAATTATTTCATGAGCAGATTGAGAGAAGGAGAGCAAGAGAGCAAGGGAGATTTCTGGACAGTAAGGAGAAGGAGGCAAGAGGTCATTAATTATTTCATGAGCAGATTGAGAGAAGGAGATCAAGAAAGCAAGGGAGATTTCTGGACAGTGAGGAGAAGGAGGCTGCAAGTTCGTACAACAGAGTTTCAGCAAGTCCATACAGCAGAGTTTCAGCAAGGCGGAGTTTCAGCAAGGCTGAGTTTCAGCAAGTCCATACAGCAGAGTTTCAGTAGGGCGGAGTTTTAGCAAGGCTGAGTTTCAGCAAGTCTGTATAGTGGAGTTTCAACAAGGCGGAGTTTCAGCAAGGTTGAGTTTTAGCAAGTCTGTACAACGGAGTTTCAGCAGGGCGGAGTTTCAGCAAGTTTGTACAACAGAGTTTAAGCAAGGCTGAGATAAGTTGTAAAAGTTTGCTTGTTTATTTTTGTTGAATATTTCTCTTACTGTAAAAAGCATTTTCCAGAAATAAAAGAAGCTTTCGAACTGGTTTTCCCCAAGAGTTGTAGGGGGTTTTTCCAGGGTCACCTTAACCAAAAATCACTGTGTTTAAATGTGTTGAATGGCTGTTTATGTGTGCTGATTTTTATATTTCTGCATTTTCCAGCATTCTGTAAAATTTCCAGAATTTGTGTTTTCAGCAAAAATTTATTTTCCAGTTGTTGAATGTATGGATATGGGAAAGGGAATTTAACTATTTTGGAGAAATAAGGTGAAACTGAAAATCGGGGTGGGAAATGAGAATTTTTACATGGTATTAGAGCTTGAGTGCTGAAGTGCAGTTTGGGACAGCAAGGAGGAAAATTACAGCCTGCTGATTTTTCACTTAGAAAATTCCAGCAAGCTGATTTTTCACAAACAGAAGTGTTATCTTTACTACATCAGTGCTATTTTTCAGTTTTAGGACAGCAGGATGTCATTGGGATTGAGGGTGGAGGATAGGTTGGATGGGCATACAAATTACAGTGTTTGGAAGGAGAGAATGCAGAGTATCTTTGAGGAGGCAACAGTCTAGGACATCATGGTGCATACCACACAGAACCTTGTTGTTGTGCCTACTGATGCTACTCAGTTGGCTGATTATAATAAAAAGAACAACAAGGGTAAGAGACTGATTCTAGACGGAGTCAAAGACCATTGCATTCCTCATGTGAGAGGAAAGAGTAATGCCCATGAGATGTGGACAGCATTGTCCAATCTCTACCACAGTATCAATGAGAACCGGAAAATGGTCCTGAAGGAGAAGCTGAAAACCATTAAGATGGTTTATGATAGTGCAGCTGGATATCTCACAAAAATTACTAATGTGAGAGATGAGTTGGCACCAATTGGAGAGGTCATTCCACCCACTGAGTTGGTGTGGATTGCAGTGAATGGCCTCCCCCGTTCATGGATGAACTTTGCTGATGGGGTTTGTGCACGTGATACCCTTCCCACATGGGAGAGGTTTTGGGATGATTGCATTCAGATAGAGATCAGGAAAGGACAGCTTGGGGCAGCCAAGCCAGTTGAGCAGGATGAGGATGTAGCACTATCAGCAGGAGGCAAGAAAGGCAAAGGGAACAAGTAGGCTTCCACAAGCAATGGTGGGGGCAAAGGCAAAGGTAAAGGTAAACAGGGTAACTCTCAGAAGGACTATTCCAAGGTGAAGCGTTAGAATTGTGAAAAGATGGGACACTATGCAGTTGTGTGTCCAGAGAATAAGAAGAAGAAGGGGAAGAACCAGAGCGTGGCAGCTTCAGCAGAGGTTGAGGACTTTGCAGTTCGTTTTGACTGGGAGTTTGGGTTCATTGCATATGAGTCCTCTAGTGCAGGATCACCTTCCACACAGGTTCAGAGGGAGCATGTTTTTCCCTCAATTAGCAGAGCATCTTCAGGTATCTGGTATGTGGACAGTGGGGCTTCATGTCACATGACAGGAGTTCGTGAGTACTACTCTGAGCTTTCAGAGAGTGGCACTGATATAGAGGTAGTACTCGGTGATGACAAAGTTGTTAGAGCAGTCGGGGTGGGGACATTGACATTTCAGAGGGAGTCCAAACCTACCTTGAAGGTGTCAGATGTTCTTTATGTGCCAGGGATGAGGAAGAACCTCATATCCGTCTCAGCTTTGGAGGACAGAGGATATGAGATACTGTTCAGGGGAGGACAAGTGTTGATGTATCCCAGGGTCACTCCAGTTGATTCAGCTAGAGTGATAGGTGTACACCATGCAAAGGTGTACAAGTTTGCATTCCAATCCCTTGTGGCATTGAGCAGTAGTACCGACAGCAGAGCTAGAAGTTCTGAGCTATGTGATATTTGGCACTGCGGGATGGGACATATGTATCATGGAGCCTTGAGGACCTTGTGGGAGATCACTACAGGTGTGCCAGATTTCAGTACTAATCACTTTGATACTTGCAGAGGATGTGCGATGGGCAAGTTTGCCAAATCCCCTTTTCCCAGCAGTGACAACAAAGCGACTGGGATACTTGATTTGATTCATTCTAATGTGAGCAGTCAGATGTCTCATGTTTCCTTGAGTGGATATGAGTACTATGTTTTGTTCATTGATGATTGTTCCAGGAGGACCTGGATTTATTTCTTGAAGACCAAGTGTTTGGTCAATTTAGTGATGTCTAAATTGCAACTTTTAAATGTCAATCCGGGGCTCGTAAGCTGATGAAGTGAGGTGTACTGTATGTACTTAGGCAACTATTTCTTAAGCTTTTGTCGTTTTTAACTTTTTAAGTTTGTTTTCAAGTTTATCTCTCCTAATGTTATGTGATGGAAATGAAATAAAGCGAGTGAAGTGTGTGAGATTGTGATGAGCTTTTTATAACTTGAAGGAAAGATTGAACAACAACTGAAATGAAATCAACCTTTAAAGGAAAATAAAGACATTAACTAAAATACTAATGACATTGGCCCAGTGTCTCTACTGCTGCAAGGAAATGAAAATGAAATCTATGTCAAATAAAAACTAAGCAATGTGAAACTAAAGTAAATCTACCTAAAAGAAAGACTAGTCACAAATAATTTAACTTCTTCTTAACCTCTTGCCTTTTAACTGAATATATCATGTGTTAGACCATTAAAAACAAGTCAAGCAATTGTGAGTTATTGAACAACTAAACCAAGCTGTGCTAAGTGATATTTTGGTCCTCAATAAATATATTAAATTATGAAGAAGGAACCATCAATAGATAAACAACTTGATGTCTAAAAATAGAAAGCAAATATGCAAATTGACTAAGTGATAGTAAGGAAATAAAGGCTGCAAAACAAAGAAGGTCAGCAACATAGACAAGATGATCACAAGTGTCACTAGTTGTGCAAAAGAAAAGAAATAAACTGTCCCAGGCACGCCTAAGAAACCTGCATAACACACTGATCAGACATGGAAAAGTGCAGAAATGTAAACAAGCAGAATTTGAAATGTATATACAGCTATCAAAACACAGCAATAAAAGGCATTATATACATAAAACGAAAGAAAGAAATTCACGAAATTAAAAGTACTGTACTGGCCTTTAGTAAACAAGGGCCCTCTGCCTACTCCAGCCGATTCAAAGATCAATTACACGTTTGAATGGAATAACAGTCTTCTCATATATTATGCATGAAATAGAAAAATACAGTGGGAGTTCAAAAGTACATAACAGCAGCTAACAACTAACTTGTCCAGCGTTCAAAGACGCTTTATTTATAACTGAAGAAGGCGAACTAACTTAACGAAATCTAAGTAATTCAAACATCTATGTAAAAACACGTAGTCTTGCTACGTCCTCGGATTTAGGCAACGGTCATTGTGGGCATTCAATCCACTGTTGGATTATGTTTCCCACTATCTTCATAACTGAGGACGATTCCACCTGTTATTCACGTGCTCTAAAACAGAACACGAAGAGTCGTGCCACCGCCAATGACCTCCGTTGACCGAAGTTGCCTCCTCGTTGACCACAGGCTTTGATGATTGGTTTGGATGATCTAGAGGGACACACACCATGTCCTTGGTTCCACGAACTTGCCCATGTGGCTCTTCTTCCCAGAGGACACCTGGAACATAGCATTTAATAAAACAGCTGCAGAATCCAGGGTTGGCTGCGGAAACCGGGATTAGCTGCGGAAAACCCTGTGTGAGCTGTGGAAACGCAGTACCTTGAACCAAAATTCTAAACCAAACACATTCATTAGCATAATTAGAAAACCATGTAAAAAGTCCTAAAATACAATGATTTGACCAATTTGATGGAGGGAATGAGTGGCAAAATAAGGAAATGAATAGGAAAAAGAGGCTGGGAGGATGTGTAAAGAAGTGTAGGGTTGAGGCTCAACATACCCCCACTGTGAAGGTTTGCATGCCCTCATGCAACCAAAACTTGTCATTGTTTTTAAATCATGTGCTCAGATGCTCTGCCAAACATCTAACTTCTTCTCTTTATCCTTGTTGCAAATTGTCCTTGGGTTTCTTACTAAAACCTAACCTCAAATTGATAATGCCTGCTAGTTTCTTACATTTCCCTTCAATTTTCTGTTCTTCTTCTGGCCAGAGTCCTAAGTGAAGCATTGTATTGTCATGGACCATTTTGTCCACTTTTCTTGTTCTTTCAATGCTTCGTTTTCCTTGTTTAATATGCCGGTTCAGGACTTATAGTTCAAACACCTCCTATTTTAAAGATTTGACCTGTTCATCAAGAGGCAATATAGTGCTTGGACCTGCAACTGATTGCTCCAAGGCCTCCAAATAATTGTATAGCTCCTGCTGGTCAGGGTCAATTTCAGGTGATCTTCTTGGGCTATGTTCAAGATCAAATTCTGTTTGAGGTTCTGTCTGAAAGGGACTCTCTTCGCGTGGAGGAGTGGACTCAAGGTCAAGCTGAGCTGGAGCCCTTTCGGGTGTAGCTTCTCCCAAATCAATGAAATGTGACTGTTTTTCCTTAGTGACACTCATTTTTCCTTTAAGTCTACTGCTTCTTCTCACTTGTACACTAGTGCTCTTTTGCTGGGCACTCTGTTTTTCTTTATGTTTCTTCTTTGAGAGGGCAGCAGCTTGAAGTTGTGCTAATCTATCAACCAAGGTTTGGGAGTGTTCTTCTACTGAAGGTTCAGGTGATGGTGATGATTCATGAACAATTGTCTTCCCTTTATCCTTTTTCTGTTTCTTGGTTTTATCTCTCTCTTCCTCTTCTTCTTGGGTAGTTTCCTGAGTTTCCACAATAGGAGGATCCTGGGCAGCAATATCTCTCTTTGTTCTCCTACTTCCTTTGGGATTCTAGGAGAACTGTTGGCGGAAGCTTCAGTTATTTCTTGGAAATGATTCCTGACCAAAAACTTTTCCCATGTATCTTTGTGATTTTTCAATTGATCCTCTATGAGAATTCTAATGAGGTCGTGATGATATAAGTGGGGTTCAATATGGCCTACATTCTTTTGGACAGTGGAACTCATTTTCTTTAGGCTTCTTAGTAGAAATTAGGGTAGATCGATGGCATGGTCTTCCATGAAATTCATCATAATTCTTGCATGGTACATATACATGGTACCTAAGCGGCCCTCACATGTAATAAACTTTTGAACAAGTAATAGCAATGCAGTCCATTCTTCCTTAATTACATGTATAGGAATCCCTTTAGTAAATATTGAAGTGTCCATACCTAGGTTCTTGAGCATGTCCTTCCATGCCTGATCTTCCAGCCCTCTGTTTTTAAACCATCTATCTCCCACCTGAGGTAGACTGGTTGCTGTGGCTATGGTATTCTCCGTTATTGTAAATTTCAGGTCCCCTACTTCCACGGTATTTCCATTGAAGGACCAAGCAAATGCCTTCGTTACCTCCTTATCATATCCTCTGAATTTTCCAATGAACTTTAACCATTTTGCTTTCTTCAGTGCTTCCTTCGTCTGAGGATATCCTTCTAAATATTTTGGACCTTCGGGTTCAGCTCTAAGCAGCTTTCCCATCTTCGGCTCTCAATCTTCGGCTGAAGTTTTGACTGTATATGGCTGCTCAGGGAGGAGGCTCACGGTTACAGCTGTAGGTGGAGTAGCCGCAATGCAAAGCGTATTACAGACTGTAAGTGGGGTTTGGAATAGAGCTGTAGAGTTTGCAGCGGAAATGGGAGTGAAAATGGTATGAGCATGAGGGAGTAGAACACAAAAATGAGTTCAAATGTGTGCGGAAATGCAGTGATAAGGGGATGGAATAACAGCCGAATCCTTTAGAGCTGGGTGGCTTCACACACGTATCAGTATTGGCTGCGGAAATCATGGTAGCGAAGAGACGTAGTGTAATAGGTCACTTCTTTGTACGGCCAATAAATGAAACCGCAGCCCCATTTTGAGTTTAAATTAAGAGTGATCATGGGACCGTTAGAAGGGTATGAGGTGGATGAAGGATTATCGTGGAGGAGAAGTGGGATGATTTTTGCTGAATCATTGCATTTAGTGGCTCTTCCACGATTTAATAACTATGCATAAAATGACATTAAATTGTTGTTTGGAAAAGATTTTGATCATACCTTCATGAGTTTTGCTATTTGTTGATTAAGGTTGCTGATCCATTATTTCTTTTTGATCTTGCAGGTGCCTCATATCCTTGCTGCCTTTGGTGATGATGATGTGAATCCTTTGACTGAGATTTTCCTTTGGAAACAGAGTGCTGCTAGTTGTAGAGACAGAGTCATTTCTAGCTGCGGAAACTGGTGCGAGCTGCGGAAACTAAGACATCTCCCTTTTAACTGCACAAAGTTAGTTAGGGAAAGACTAACTGAATGGAAATAATCCTAAAAAGGATTTTTATTGATGATATGAAATGGAGTGGATGGAGTGAAGTGAAAAATGAAATGGAATGATGATGGAAAGAGAGAGATTTTTTTTTTTTTTTGGAAAATATGGAGTGTCAGGTGTCCCTGATTTTCACTCCATATTTTATGTATAAGACTGCCAATCTGAGATTGGTTTTAAGGCTTCTACACATTTTTTTATTTTTTTATTTTTATTTTTTTTCAGAAGAAACAAAGATTAGGCTGATGGAGGAGAAGGATTCTTCTCCACTAGCCTCATTGCAGAATTTTC
>APFE031595879.1:0-33217 GCA_000404065.3 Pinus taeda | reverse complement strand
TGCATCTGAAACAGGGTTAGAGATTTTGTACCTGCGTGTTTGCCCAAAAGCGCAGTGAATGCATCTGACAACTGCACGTAGAGTAAGTAAACACCTACGAATAAGCGATCTCAAAATGTTTTTTCTTCAATGTACAGTTTCTTCCATGTTAATCTCAATTGGAAAAATAAGTAAACCTGTTTCTTCAATGATATCTCAGTTGGAAAAATCACACAATAATAGCATACCACAATTGTGTTTTATTTTCATTTACACAGTAAAGCCTAAAATATAAAACCCCAAAACGTTGCCTGCAGATGAAAATAAGAAGAAGTAATTTTGCTCAAAAGAATAATTGAAACATAGATGAGAGCCACCAAAATATATTTAAAAGAGGGTTTTCTTAGTTACCTCCTCAAGTCCTCTTTGCATCGAGAATCCTTCTTAATATTACCGTGAAAATTCTCAGCAAGAATTAAAGCATGAACAAGAGTCACTGAATAGTTAAAGGGGTTTCCCCAACCCCTGGAATCGATTACAAAATCCCTCTCACTATAATTACAGTGGAAATTCTCAGTAAAAATTGGAGCCTGAACGAAAGCCACCAAATATTTAGAATGGGGTTTTCTCGGTTACCTCTACATCAGGAATGAATCACAATCAATCACGAAGACCCTGGAAAATTCTAATTGCATGTTCAAATTCTTTTACAGAATTATGATATGAAAAGAATCATACATGAATGAAAATACCCCAGCCATAAAGAATGGGAGTCCACATAAACCAATCTGAAATATGAGAAGTCCCTTAGTCTTTATGCGCATGAGGATTGGGCATATCCCTTTCGTCCTTGGGACTTCCCTGGTCTCTTATGAGAAGAGCTCTTCAAGTGAAAGTCGATGAGTGAAACGAGCTCTTCCTTCACTCATATATATATGTTTCCTTCCTCATGTTAAGGGGGTTGCTTATTCATGGCCGACCTACCTTTATTATATGTAAAGCCCACGTATATCATACATGCCCCACATAATTCATGTCGGCTTTAGAATTTAGAATTTAACATATTTTCAATTAAAAAAACTTGCCCAAAAAATACCTTGCTTTATGAAAAATAAAGGGGCGTAAGTTGTAACTATACCAACGCTGATTAGAATTTAGCATATTTTCAATTAAAAAAACTTGCCCAAAAAATACCCTGTTATATGAAAAAACTTGCCGCATAAGAACGTTTGGTGCGTAAAAACGTTTTGGAAAAAGTTCCAAACATCAAAAATCCGTCTTTTACTCTTCCAGACACGTCACTCAAAACGGGCAATGACAAATTCCAACCATCAAATACGTGAAAAAAGCCTTATGACGGGCAAAATGCCCGTCAAATTCCATCCCTAGTGAGAGCTAAGGCTTTATGTAATCCTGATGTATTTCCACCTTCATCTGTGAGGATTGTACTGATAGTTGGCTAGCTGTGTGAGAGCTAAGGCTTTGTATAATTCCTATCTATGATAATACATGGTTGGGGTTTTATGCTAGTGCTTTCCCCTGGATATATCTTGTGTTATGTGTGATTGATTTCTCATTCTTAGTTATATGTGTTCTTATTGATGTTGCTCATGGTTGATTAAGCTTCCGCTAAATTGTTTGTAGAAGTAGATCAAGTGTCTTGCTTTAGTACATTGCATTACCAGGTGATCTATAGGTGGGAAATTTCTACATGGTATCAGAGCTAGCTGATTTGTGGAAAAATTATACAAATTTCTACATGGTATCAAAGCACAGGTGATCAAGCAAGAATAATATACTAGCATGAGAAATTCGAAGTTTATTATTCGGGATATAGATCTCAAGTTCTTATCACATCTATTTCATCGATGGCGTTCTATGGTTTGAGGCTTGAGTATGCCCTTGATGGCAGCTCAAACTATATAGCTTGGAAGGATCGTATGGAGGCAGTTTTGGAAGATAATGGCCTTAAGCATTTCATTGATCAAGAAATTCCTAAGCCTATTGACAAGACTGAGCAGGTGGAATGGAGGAAGTGTGTGGCTAGAGCTAGGAGAATTCTCTTGGAGGGAGTGTGAGATCACATTGTCTCGAGCCTCCATGGGAAGGAGACTCTGCATGCAATGTGGAAAAAAATGAAAGATTTATATCAGAATAGCAGTGATGAGAGGAATATGGCATTGAAGGACAAACTTTGAAGGATCAAGTGTGAAAGGGATGAGATGATCTCTATGTATCTGACCAAGCTCATTACATGCAAGGATGAGCTTGCAAGTGTAGGGCTCGTGAAATCGGATGGGGATATGGTGAGTCTAGCACTCCTTGGCCTTCCTAAGAGCTGGCATAGCTACCAGGACTCGGTGAATGGAAGGGAGAAACTGCCAGATTGGGAATGACTATGCCCGGATTTGATGCAGGAGGAGATCAGACGGAGCACCAGAGGCAATTCTTCATCCATGCATGACGAGGAGAACTGTGCCTTAGCGAGTAAGGCAAAGAAGGGGAAGGAGAAGGTTTCTCTTTCCGAATCCATTTCTTCCAATGGTGGGAAGAAGGTTGACAAATCGAAAGTGCGGTGCTTTCATTGTCATGAGGTGGGCCATTATGCTGCAAATTGTCTACAGAGAAAATCCAAGAAGTGTTTCGGGGAAGGATTTGAAGGTGAGGCACTTGCTTCACAATTTGAGTTGGATTTCACACTCTTCGCATGCATGGTTTCATGCATGGTGGGAAGTGGTTGGTTTCTTGACAGTGGAGCTTCTTTCCACATGACCGGTGAAAAGAGTTTGTTCAGTACTTTGCAGGAGAAAGATCTCAAAATACTCATAGCGATGGGTAATGATGAGAAGTATAGTGTCTCATGTGTATGCACGGTTATTTTTCAGAGGGAGGATGGAGCTTGCCTTACCTTGACCGATGTCAAGTATGTACCAGGACTGAAGAGAAACTTGGTGTCGATCGCAATGCTGGAAGACAGAGGCTATGATGTAGTCTTCATTAAGGGAATGGTTTTCCTTAGACACATCATCACTAGACAGGTGAAACAGATTGGTTCACAGGTCAAGAACCTGTATGCTCTTGAGGTTCAAGATGCATGCAAAGCCTTGAGCAACAAGGCAACTAATGGAGACTTGGTGGTTGAGAGGGAGGGTATATTACCTCTCAACATGCAGAGCCAGAAGAATTCTCAGATGATTGTGGAGGAGCCATGATTGGTGCAACAGCTTCAGGAGGTTGTGGAGCAGCCACAACAGGGGAAGCTAAGAGGGGATCAAGTAGAGACATCTACTCATGCAGAGACCTCTAGTAGGGGGAAAATTCGAGCCAGGTGGGCTGAGGGATCACATGCATCCATACCTCCAGGTAGGAGGTGGGGCGATATAGAGTGATTGTCCCAAGGAGGAGGGGCAGGATCCTTGAGGTACCCAACCTCTTGGATGAGACCTTGCTACAGGAGCCCTAATGTGGAGTAGTAGGAACTAACTGATTTGGTAGAGACAGATGCGGATGGAGCAGAAAAGAGAGTGACTGTGCAGGGAATCCCAAGACAATGCATAGCTAGCAGGCTGCAGCAATGCGAGAGGCACAAGTGTTTTGCACAGTGCTAGGTGGCACAGAGAGGTGTGTAATGGTGTGAGATGCATGGAGATGTTGCAGTAGCACAAATGTCAGAGAGGGAGCACTTGTCAGCAGCAGGTAGAGCTTCAACATCATAGTATGTTCCTAGCCCAACAGAGTGGTCAGTTGGGAGTGTTTTTGTTCCAAGTGTTGTTGGAGCAAGTGGACTGGGTAGATGTGTTGCATGCAGAACATTTCAAAGTTACAGGATCAGGTTTGAGAGGAAGCCTTTCTTGTTGAGAGGGAGTGTTGAAAAATGTGCAACAAGAAATGTTAAATTTAGAATGTGCTAAAAATAGAACTGCTAAAAATAGCATGTCTAAAAATAGTAGTTTGGCCAGTGGGGTCATTGGCCACATTGGGTGAGAGGTGAAACTGCTAAAAATAGAAAGTTATAAAAATAACATTTCTAGGTCCCTTCCTATTTATAGCAGTCCTAGGTCTATCGATAGGAAGTAAAAACGAATTTGGTCTTAACAACAATTTAAAATATTAATTAATTAATCTCCATGAGTTAATTAGTTAAGGAAAAACAAACTTGAAGTCTGTGTGAGGACATGCAACAATTTATCTATTAATTGGTGAATTTATCCATCAGTTAAAGAGATAAGCATGAGTTGTAATTAGTTGGCTCAGTTCACTGAGTCAAGTCCAGTTAGATTAATTTCATAACTTGTTAAATTAATGAGATTCAGTTTGTTAATGCTTGCATGCATGTAACAACTGGTATTTTCAGATAACTGAATATTATAGCTTAAATAACTGATGCATGTCAGTTCTGTCAGAGACCTAGTTGAGATCAGAGAAGGGATAGTGTACTATCAGTTGGATGAATATTTTTCCTATAAAGGAAGCTCATCCATGATGAGGATTGAAGGTTCCTTGAGGATTGTGCAGTTTTATAGGGTGTCAGATCAGTGTGAGAGATCAGTGTTACACTTGGTAACAAGAGGATCACCAAGGAGAAACTGTGCAAGGAAATAGGCAGCTTGGAGGGCAGAGGAGAAGGCTTAGCAGAAGTCATGATTGCCTATGAGCATCTAGGAGGATTGTGCTGAGAGCTGCCTAGCTGTGAGAGCTAAGGCTTTATGTAATCCTGATGTATTTCCACCTTCATCTGTGAGGATTGTACTGAGAGCTGGCTAGCTGTGTGAGAGCTAAGGCTTTGTATAAATCCTAGGTATGATAATACATGGTTGGGGTTTTATGTTGGTGCTTTCCCCTGGATATATCTTGTGTTATGTGTGATTGATTTCTCATTCTCAGTTTGTGTTCTTATTGATGTTGCTCATGGTTGATTAAGCTTCTGCTAAATTATTTGTAGAAGTAGATCAAGTGTTTTGCTTTAGTACATTGCATAACCAGGTGATCTATAGGCGAGAAATTTCTACATGGTATCAGAGCTAGCTGATTTGCGGATAAATTCTACAAATTTCTACAGTAGCAACATGAAAACCTCTTACAATAGCTCTGTCACATCAAGGGTTAGTGGTCAAATTTTGTCTTTGTCTTTAAACCACTAGGTCTTGACCTTTCATCCACACTGTTTCCCATCCTAACACTAGGAGAAACTCAAAATTATGACTTGGTTTTTTAGCACAATGATATGACATAGATTGCAGATAATTGTGACATTATTTAATGAATATATGGGTAGGAACATATTCAATCATGAATGATCTACAAAGTATGATCAACATTTTAGACAAAGTCTAGGATCCATTTTTAAGTTGTGTCATTGTGCGATGCACGTTGGCCTATGTGGGTGTTTTAGTTCTTGTTTTACCACTATAATTGATCCATAATTCCCAATTTCTAACCTCATGCACTAGGTCAAGTAGTGTGCACTTTACCTTGCTTCTACATTTTGTATTGATCTTGATCAAGGACAACACCTTATGCACTAGGCCACCCGAAAAAATGCACTCAATCGTTCACTAGGTCGCAGATCAAGCTACAATCATCCTTTTGTTGGACCTCCAATTTGATACAATTTGATACAAATTTTTCTCTGTGATTACTTATAATTCTGTCTAGATCTTAACATTATCATCTCCAATATGCACATCCTTGGACTACTACCTTAACCGTAATCATGATGAGGTAAATTGTTAATTATTTAGTATATTTCTTTTGTTTTCAATGTTTTAAGAAAGTTTACATAATATTTTACTAATGATGGTTAATGTGGAGGATAAGTTCCTATGCTAGGTGAAGGGTTCCTATTCACTTAGATCATAACATGTTTGTAGAATAAAATTCCTATTCCTACCTCATCACTCAGCACATGTCTAGCTATTATGGTGAGAATAGAACACACGTTTTGTAGAGCAGGGGCTAGAGATGGTTTTATGTTATTTCATTTATGCCCACATCATTAGGAAGATGCATGAATCCATGGTCAAATATTTGCTCAAACCTCCCGCTATACGCAACATCTCCTCATACATTGTAAATAATAATGATCTTTCTAGCTCAACAACAATTCATTTTGCCAATTCCTCAACAATTTGAAGTCTTTGATCTCATTCCTATGAATGAGATTGAATATGATATGTTTGGGAATTCTATAATCTGTTAGCCAATGAGATCCTTAGACCTAAGTATGGCAACACATTTTGTGACTTTTTTCTATGGGTCGAGCTAAACCAAATCTCATGATACAAAGGATTCATATCTGATGGAAGCTAGTGTGGAGTCATGTGGTTGATGCTTGTTTTGTTCATGAAGACACAAATAATCAATTCAATCTAGGCCAGGGACATACTTGCTATTCTGTAAGGATGAATATCAAGATTAGAACCTTAAAGTGTATGTAACTATTTGATCTATGAGCCATGAGATCAGAGACATTGATCTTATCCATAGCTGAAGGATGTTATTGTAAATATATATTAAACATTGTAATGTGATATGGAGGATAATGGAGAGGAGATATAAAAGCATATGTATGTAATATTCTTTTCTTAATACAATGATACTTTGATTTCTATCATGTTGTGGTTTTGTTGCTGGTGTATTGTTGATTGTTTTTAAGTATCCTTCTTCCCAAGAAGGCAGCCCCCTTTCTCAAGAAGCAGTGCTACATTTATAGATGACATATTTGTAGGAATTTTATCTTAGCTGTAATTATATTATGTCATGTTCATGTGTATTCATTCTCAACAACCTTTATTTCTAGAGTGATTGGTGACTAATTGAAAAGATCATTAAGAAGACTTGCTAAACCATCCCTTTGGTCATGTGCCCATATATGGTATGAAGTGGCTTAGTGAGTTCTTAAGACTTCAACTCATCTGAATGTAGAACGGAAACATAGTACCATGAGGAAAATAGACCTTAATATTCATGATTACATTATTCTCACCTGAACCAATTGAGCCCCATTTTCTACTCAAGTTTGAGAAGAAGTGGTTTTTTTGAAATGTTATGCAAGTGTGTGATTGCCAATGCTTTCAATATATCTTAGGCTTTATTCCTACACATATTATGTTTTTACCTTATAAGTCTACGAACCTCAGGTTGATGATTAATGTCTAAGGTTTATGAAAATAAATAATTCAAAATTTTAGCGTTGTTGCTTGAGAAGGTTCTAAAGGGATTAGAGCATAGGTAGGTAGGTTACTTTTTAAATTACACAAATTAGGGGAGGAGAATGGTAAGATGCAAATATAGCTACTTCAAAATTGTTGGAGCGGTTCTAGCTTGACGCCTCCACTATAGTGGATTTCACCAAAGCCTCATAGTTCATTTAATGCAAAGTTTTGATTATGTTAGTGCACTTTCCTTTGGGGTATTGCATGGAAAGGGAAACATTTATCATTCCAAAAGAAAACTTGGTGACAACAGGGTCCCAGTTGCATGAGTTGGCCAAATACATGCCAACTTTAGAATTTGTTTTGAGTAGTGTGCGGTATTTCATTCACTTTCTTAGGATTTTGCTTTAGTTACAAAGACCCCACACATTAGTCCATGTGCAAAATAAGGATTAATAAAATAAAAAATAAATACTTCAAGGAGGCTTAAGATAAGCTGGAGGAAGAATGAAAAATGTTGCTTGAATAAATTTCTCAGATCTTAGCAACAACTGGAACCATATCTACACTTCAAGAAGAAGGAATCTTGATAGCCATCATAAATATATTTTTCCTTCAGTAACAATTGGTGTAAAAAAATCCATCAATAAAGTTAATAAAGGAAAAATAATAATCAAGGTCATGGGACACTTATTCCAAACTGAATGTTGGGAAAAAAAATCCTAGTTTGGGTGTTAATTTATTTTATTTGGGCTAAGGAAATTGGAAAAGGCAATGGAAAAGGATTTGGAAAGGAAAATTGTCATTAATTGGCATTTTATTTATGAAAATAATGGAAATTAGGAGAAAAGGAAGGTGAACAGTCACAGGTTTCATGTGAGGATGAAAATCAAGGAAAATAATAGAAATTGAAGAAAATAGAGGCCTCATTAATAAAAAAATCTTATGAGCATTGGTTCACAACCTTTTTTTCGGTTCAGTTTTAGAGCTCTCTCTCTCTCATACTCTTGGGCACTTAGATAATTGTTGGAGCACTATAGCATTGGAGGAAGGACAAGGAAGCAAGAGGAAGCAAAAGATCAAGCAAGGAAAAGCAGGATCAAGCGGCTATAACAAGATTACTTGCAAGTATCAAGTTGCATGTACAGTTTCCTTGCTAGCTTTTGCATGCATGGTACATGCATGTGTGTTGTTGGTGTTCTTGTTATCATTGGCCTATGTTTTTCCAGGTGTGACAATGTTCTTCAACCTTGCCTTTCCATTTCTGGATAGCCGGATAGCCATGGTGTGATGGGGTTCTCTTGCTTTGGTTACATTGGATTACCGGGTGGATTTGAAACTGAGTGGGGTGGTCTCGGGATTGATCACAAGGCCTAGGAATCCACGAATGGGATATACAATAAATCATGATTGTTAATACCCTTCATTGGGCTTAAGAATCCCTTAACTAGTAATGGTGGGATACACAGTAGAGCCTAGAGGGTGGTGACCTCATAGACCTAGGAATCCATTGAAAAGTAATGGCAGGATACATAGTAAAGACAACAGGTTGAGACAAACAAATTCCTCATAGTTTAGGTGGAGAGATCCAGAGGAATCCATGCTTGTATATGCCCAGTGATCTGGTGGGATTGCAGTAAAGCTTGGTTGTATTGATGACGATTTACGGCCTAGGAATCCCTTGGTGAGATATACGGTAAAGCCTGAGGAATCACTAGTTGGTTTTGTTGTGAGTCTCACATTCATGCTTGGACTAGGGCATAGGGGTAACTGGATGAAAGAAAGATTTGGTTCAGCCCAATCTACAGTCAGGTGGTTCGTGGAAGCCCTTGAATTGGTTGGATTATGCATTCATTAATAAGATCTCCTTATCTTTTGGTATTTCATGTATAAATGTACTTGTTCATATGTGGTCTTGTGGTTGTTATGTCCTTGTTATTTTTGTTGGTTATAAGTATGGTTTATGACAAAATTTGGTTATGGCTCTCATCATGATTTGATTAGTACATGATACGTGAATGAATAAATGACCTAATATATGATAATGTAGCTCTTGTGATAAGGCATCAATCCTTCTTTATGAATCTCAGATAAGTATGAAACCCCTATGCTCAGATATATTGTTATGACCCGTAGATTTCATATTTGTGAGATGTTTGATGAAATGCTTGTCATGTCTAGTAAGGGTCCGATGAAGTCCTCGTACCATTTTTTTCATCAGTAGCTTTAATTCATGGTTATTTAACATTTATGGAAGTTTGATGAAGTTCTAGGCAAAGGCCTGAGTCTTGGCCCTGAAAAAGTGGCATAGAATCCAGGGTCATTGGCACATAACTGCCTAAAAAAGGCCATAGTCACTGGCATGCCTTATTGTGGGAGTGGTTGGAGGGCCTCAGTTGCATGCATGGTTTTTCATGGCAGTGGTTCGGGGTCTAGCTCAGCAGAATGACAAGTTGTGTTGGGGGTTAAGCACCTAGAAGGGTTGGTTGTCTCTTGAAGGGTCTATAGTTCCTAAGTAAGGTTAGTTTGGATCTGTTTTGTCTATTCCACTTCGCTAACTATACATGGGGATTTGAATCACATCATAGTAGCCTCTCATCACATGTTTACCCCAATGGACTAGTTAGCTTGGGTGAATGTGGGAGGAAGGCATTACAGAGTGGTATCATAGCATGGTTCACCCCTTGGACTGGATGGGCAGAAGGTATTTGTCATGCATACATGTCAATTACATATGTGTTATTCATGTTTATGGTCTATGTGTTTGTTGTGTATTCATGGTGGAGGTCATGGTTGTAGTTGTGTCACCATGTGAAAGTTGATGGTGTTGTTGTTGGATGTCGTCGTAATGAGTGTATGTCGGTTATGCACTTGTTATGCATGTCCATGTCTATAAGTCATTATGTATACATTGACATGGTTATATTTGTCGTGCATGAGGTCATGGTATGTGGTTGATATGGTCATGCATTGATAACTGAATAATGGTTGAAATGATAATTATATGTTAATATGATAATGTTTATACATTTATTGCATTAACCTAGTTTATCTTGCATACAAGATATCCTCCCCTGAGCTATATTGGGGTATGTTGATTATGTTATGTTTTGGTTTAGCTGACATGGTATATTTGCAAGAAGAAGATCAAAGATGACTATCAAGATGGTAGACTGTTCATGAGGCTCTCCCTATGGATCATATGAGCAGTGTGGTGTTGGGAATTCTTCTGACATAGCAGACACATTGAGAAGTTTGAAGGTAAAAATAAGAAGTTGCAAAGCAGATAATGACATAGTCATTCAGGAATAGGAGAAACAAGTAGAATTTAATGCAATAATCCTTCATATCTTGTTAGAATTGCAGAGACGGGGACCACTTAGTGCCAACCATGGGCAAGAGGATAGGGCTAATGGGGCATATGGCAATAGATCTCATGGTGGGCACAGGTCGAATAGGGATGAAATGATCAAATATTGAAAGTTCTTGGATACACCAGATAGGATAGGTGATGGACACAGGTTCTATTCTAGTTTTGGTTTTGACAGGTACCATGATCATCATCGTTATCATCCTTACAGGAGGAGTGGCAGGGGATATTTGCTAGATGAGTTCAAGAAAGCCAAGCCACCTACCTTTAATGGGGATTTGAAGAAGCTGGAGGATGCAAAGGCATGTCTACTTGGTATGAAGAAGTTATTTGAGCTGCATAATTACACATAGAACATGAAGGCTAAAATAACTATCGTTAGCCTTAAAGGGAAAAGCAAACAACTGGTGGGAATATGTGAAGTGGGTTAGAGACATCAGGACAAAGGAGTTGAGTTGGCATGAACTCAAGAGACATTTTAGGAAGAAATATATCTCAGAGAGGTACTATGACAACAAAGCCAAGGAATTCTATGAGCTAAAGATGGGATCGATGACAAATGAAGAGTATACGACCAAGTTACTAGAGTTTTTGAGGTATGTACCATATCTTAAGGATGAAAAAGCTAAAGTTTAGATATTTGTCAGTGGATTTCCATTAGCATTTAGAGATTAGATTGAGAATGTGTTGTAGCGGCTACAACCACACAAATTTTTTCCTTAGCTTCATTTTGGAGCCTCCCTACCAACCTTCACAACATCATGTCTTGCTTTGTCAAGTACACAAGTTCCAGTGATTTTCTTGCAAAGAGAAAACCTGTCGATCAAACCTTGATGCATTCCCCTCACAGGCTATGTAGAGTCCAAAGACTGCCTTAACTTGACACCCTTTTTTCCAATGCTTCTTCATTTTTCCTTATCACATAAATAAATGGAATAGGCACAAGGTTTTGTTAAGGTAATAACTTACATGTCCTCTTTTTCATATTTGTCTATATACCTTATTGTTTTGTTAAAATGTGCATTCTGCTACGGAATTGGCCTTTTTCTGTAGCTAATCCGTATTTCTGTAGCTACCTCCATTGTTGACAGGGTTTGAACGCACCAACTAAGCAAAATAAATATGGATGGATGAGGAATGATCCCCTCGTGGATTCTTTCCTATTCTATCGAGCCAATCCTTCAAGAAGATCGCACTATCACACGATCAACCTCAAAGTCAACTACATGATTATTGTTGGGATAGAGTTCGAGTTTTCACGGAATCTTATCGATTTGCTTTTCCAAATAGAAAATCGATTATTTAGCGATATAGTTTGGTTTAATAGGATCAAAATAAAGATATGTAGGCTTAAAACTCTTGTACTATTATTTAGAGAAATATTATAAAAGTAATGGCCGCTCTGTGTTTTGGGTGCACGCTGATATACGTAAATTCTGAGAACATCTTGTTAAGCTTGTTTATGAGTAATAGAGTTGGTTCATATTTTCCATGTTGCATTGATTGAAGATTTTCGACTGTTTCATGGAGGGCCCATATGTCCAGTACAGGTCTTTGACCACACATAGATTTATCTAATTGCTTAAAAGTTAAATTGTAGATGCTTTTTTTCTCTGTTTTGAAATGTAGTATAATGGAATTCATGATTAAACTATTGTCTGCATAAGCAATTTCCTTTGCTTTATACCTATCTTAATTCTGTTAATTCATTTTCTTTTTATCTAGTACAGTTGATCATTCCCTTTGCTTTTTACCAAGTGTAGTTCAATTGTCTCATTTCATAGCTTAGTAGCTTTTCAGTTTATCAGTTTTATTTCTTGTTTGGATGAGGTTGAATGAGTTAAAGAGTGACAGTCTTTTTCTTGGCAATTGAATTCAAACATCATTCATTTTCAATTTGATAGAATAGATCTCTCTCGCACATAGTAATCTAGACTTGGTTGCAGCATAAAATTCAAGATAAAATAAAAGACAACCTACAAAAGTAGAGTTTAGGATCACTCTCAAACCATCCACAAAACTGATTCAATAGAGATTAATTTTCAGGATAGCCAACTAACAACTTTAAGAACAATACTCTAATCTAATCAGTAATAACATCTCCACATTAATTCTAATATTAGACCTTAACAATAACATAGATATCTTAATGACATAAAATAACTTCTAGCACAAATAGTGCACTTGTGCTTCATCAGTATACCTGCCCTGGTCTATAATTTATGGTGACAATTTAAGAACATTAAATTGGCTAAACATTTTGGCATCGTTGTTGGGGAAATACAAATAGGAGTTAAATATAGAGAGAATAAATATTAATTCAAAACATGATATGCGTAGGGATAGAGACTCTAGAGGTAAATTTGTAAGATGAGGAAGAAGCTTGATTCCCACAAATCCACTCACTCCACCACTACTTTGAATTTCCACACCACTTACTCAAACTCGAATTCCATTTGCAGGTCGACAAACACTTCCTGAAGCCTCAAGATTAGAAATCCAGTCCAGAGCTTCACCTACTTCATCCACTAAAGCTGTAATTGAAGAAAACCCTACATCCCCAACTAACAGGAGTAGTTTTTCTATCCTCCACTAGTGAATAAATTTTGGTAGAAGAATTAGAAGTTCCTAGTGAATAATAGGAATGAGAAAGTTATTTTGACCACCCATTAATAGAGGAATTAGAAGAATTATAAGAACCTTACATTAGTTCTGAGGAATATATCATGACTGGAGAAGGGGAAGGAGAGGTACACAATGTCAATGGTGAGGAAAATAGGATTGGAGGAGGAAGAGGAAGAGGAGGAGGTGGAGATAGGAATAGAGGAGAGGGTAGAGATAGAGGAAATCAAGATCCTTTTGGATTTCCTTTTTTTATGAAGATGCAACCCTCACCATGAAAATTATATCACCCTCAATTCTTGCTAATTTCCACGGAAAAAGAAATGAAGACCTAGTGACATTTATTTTCGAATTTGAGGTATTATGCAAATCATATGACTATCTGTGTGATGCTAAAAAACTGAAATTTTTTCTTGCTACCTTAAAGGATTCAGCTTTAAAATGGTTCATGAGTTTAGGAGCGAATTCTATAAGAACACGGGTAGAAATGAAAGATGTTTTCTTAGGCAAATATAGATATTACTGTATGCCTAGTAACCTTAAATATGAAGTCTTCAAAATGACACAAAAGGAAGATGAAAATCTTGAAGACTTAGTAGAGAGATTTGTCTCCAATATTAAAAGAGAAAAAATGGATAATTTGGATGAGGAAACTTTGAAAGCTCTCCTACTCAAAGCTATCAAAGATGAATGGATTGATCTCCTTAACTTAACAAGAAAAGGGGATATTTGTCAATTACCATTTGCAGATATTTGTGATCGATGTGTACATATCTCAAGGGGTAAAGCACAGGTTGGAAAGAGTCATAAAGACCCTCTCTTATCAAGAATGAATAAATTTGCAGCTGCAATAGTCAGTAAGGAAGAATTAGGAATCTTGCTTGATACCATCAAGACATATATTTTAGGGAGTCTAAGTGAATAGATAGACACCCTTAAAATACAGAATAAGAAAAAATCTGAAAATTATGCATTATCTATTTTATATCCTAGACGTCGAAATAAGCATGCCTTAAGAGAGTATCCCTTGGATTCAAAATCTATAGAAACTTGTGCCATATGTGCAGATAATCATGATACCAGGGAGTGTCCTTCTTTACCAAGTCTCAAGGCCATATTTAATGATGAATGAATACTAGAACAAGTAGACCCTCTTTACTTTATAGCCAAGAGATCATGGAAAAATCCCAACCAAATCAACCACAAGGCTTTAGACCACAACAATTTGCTCAATATTCACAAAATAATTGGAATCAATCTTGGAATCGTTAGGCTCAACCACAATCACAATCTTGGAATCAAGGATGGCAAAGTCCTTGTGGGGTTTATGCTCAGTATCAACAATATTCACCATCCTATCTTCCACCACAATTTCTACCCCAATCCAATCAAATTCCCCAAGCTAATCAACTACCTCAAATCCAAGTTTAGAATCAAATTCCATAGCTCTCCCTACCATTTACACAAAAAACCAATCAACTATCCACTCAACCACTTCCGAATCCTAATAATAAAATACCACAACAACCTGTGTACAACATTGAAGGGCAAAATCCTCAAACTTATGTAATAACCCCATTAGATCTAAATAATGTCCACTTAAGGCATAGAAGAGTGTTACAAATAAAACCCCATGTTGTTATTCAGAAAACAAGATCAAATCTTCAAAAACATAAAAATAAATTTGAAGAAGGAGAGACCTCTCTCCCTCAAAAAGAGAATAATCAAATAGAAAATGTTCCAATAAATACTCCTACCATAGAACAACCCTCAGTATTAATTAGACCACCTTTTCTTGAACAGTTGAAAATTGATGGAGTAGAAAAACAAATCACATTGCTTGATTATAATATGTTGGATGAATTAAGAAATGTTTGTATCAAAATTCCTTTGTTACAAGCCATAAAAGAAATACTAATTTATGTAAAAACAATTAAGGAATTAAGTACTCAAAGATTAGGAAGAAAAATAAAAGACATAAAAGGAATTCAATTAGTCGGGAAAATTGCAGACATCATGATGGGGAAAACGACAATTCAAAAATATCTACATCTAGGAAGCCCCATTGTAAAAATTCACATCAATGGAATTGAAATACCAAACACACTGATTGATTTAGGAGCATCCATAAACATAATGAGTAAACAAGTCATGGATTCACTTAAGCTTCGTAACCTTCAATACATGCCAACACTATTACAATTATCAGATAGGTTTGTGATTAAACCTGATGGTGTGTTGGAGGATTTTGTGTATCCTTAGATTCTTGGGAATATCCAGTTGATTTCATGGTCTTAACACCCAAGAATAATTTAGGAGGACACCCATTAATCCTAGGAAGACCTTGGTTAGCTGCAGTTGATGCTTTCATCGGTTGTAGATTAGGTGACATCTTTATCTCAAATGGAAGTTCTACAAAGAAATTTACATTATACCCTCCTGCCAGAACAACAATAGAAACATAGAATGAAGAATGGATAGATGATGAAGATTTATACAACCTATTTTCACTACTGGACAAATCAGAGAGGAAGACAATTTTAAATCTATTGGAAAATAACAAATCTTCCTCACATTATGACCGTAGTCGAAATGAGTATCTCTCATCTAGACAAGTATCATTTCTCTTCATGGAAAAATTTGGGAATTCTGTAATAGAAATATTTCTATGTAAAACTTTGAATGTTAATGAAAACTTGGAAGGATTACAAAATAATCAACTGATAGAAGTCTTACAGAAACATTCTTCTGCTTTTGCATGGGAATATACTGATATGAGGGGAATTGATCCTAAAACTTGCATATATCATATCTACATTGAACAAAGTGCAAGACTAGTTAGACAACCACAACAAAGAATGAACCCAAACATAAAAGAAATTGTAAAAAAGGAATTGCAAAAACTGCTAAACGTAAATTTCATTTATCCAATATCAGACAGTCAGTCAGTTTCACCCCTAGTAATCGTTCCAAAGAAAAATAGAAAATGGAGAGTATTTAGGGATTACAGGGAATTGAATAAAGCAACACTAAAATACCACTTTCCACTACCTTTCATAGATCAAGTCTTAGACACATTGGTAGGGAAAAATTACTTTTCATTTTTGGATGGTTTTAGTGGATATAACCAGATTCAGGTAGCACTTGAAGATCAAGATAAAACCACATTCACCTGCCCATGGGGAATTTGTGCTTACTGAGTACTTCCCATTGGATTATGCAATGCTCCGACAACATTCCAAAGAGCAGTCCTCGGAATTTTCGTTGATCTTATTCATGATTGTGTGGAAGTGCATATGGATGATTTCACAGTTTATGGAGATTGTTTTAATGAAGCACTTGAAAATTTATAAATTTTTTAATAAGATGCAAAGAAACAAATCTCTCGTTAAGTCATGATAAATGTTTCATGATGTTTAACGAAGGAATTGTCTTAGGTCACCATATTTCAGGAGATGGAATTAAGGTGGACTCATCTAAAGTTGAGGTCATTTCTAAATTGTTAGTGCCAAATTGTCAATAAGATGTTAAGAGTTTTCTTGGTTTTACTGGATATTATAGAAGATTTATAGAAAACTTCACAAAAATTGCATCTCCACTCTTAAAACTTCTTACCAAGGACTGCAAATTCAATTGGGATTCTGATTGTCAAGCTACCTTTGAAACTTTGAAAAGAGAATTTCTGAAGCACCAATCCTAAAAGGACCTATTTGGAAATTGCCTTTCCATATATCAACTGATGCTTCAGATACAACCTTGGGATCTATGTTAGGGCAAAAAGACCTTACTCCTTATGTAATCTATTATACTAGTAAAAATTTAACTCCTACAGAGATAAACTATACTATAACTAAGAAGGAGTTTTTAGTTGTAGTTCATGCCATTAACAAATTCAAACATTATATAACTACCTACGAAACTTTCATTCACACGGATTTTTTTTCCATTAGATACCTAATGAATAAACCAATCACTAATGGAAGAATAACCAAATGACTCTTATTGTTACAAGAATTCAACATCACCATTCTAGATCAACCTAGAAAACATAACACAATTGCTCACTTTTTATCTAGAATTCAGAATGATAATAATGATCAACCTGTAGAAGATAAATTTCCTGATGAATACCTTTCACAGTATCTACTAAATCACCTTGGTATGCAGATATTGCTAATTTAGCTATAGGGAAAATGCCATTTCATTTGTCTCCTAGAGCAAAGAGAAGGATAGTTCACAATAGCACATCTTATTCATGGATAAAAAAAGAGTTATACAAAACAGAAACAGGTCTTATCATGAAAAGATGTGTTCAAGAGGATGAAATACCAAAAATAATTAAAGCTTGCCATGATGAACCATGTGGAGGAAATTTTCTGACAAAAGAACTACTTATAAAGTCTTACTTTTAGGATATTATTGGCCTTCCATTTGTAGGGATACCAAGGAATATGTTAAAATATGTGATAGTTGTCAGAGAATGGGAAAACCCACTCTTTCAAATGAAATACCATTATAGCCACAGGTACTCATTAAACCATTTGAAAATGGGCACTAGATTTTGTCAGTCCAATCAACCCACCTTCAAAGCAAAAGAGATATATTCTGGTATGTGCTGATTATGTCAATAAATGGGTAGAAGCTAAACAACTTCCTTTTGCTACTGAAAATGTTGTAGTTTCATTTCTTTTTGAGGATATTTTCACTCGTTTTGGTGTTCCAAGAGAAATAGTAACAGAGGAAGGAACACAGTTTACATCCAGATTAGTGCATAAGCTCGTGGAGCAGTACAAAATCAAACATCGAAATTCCACTTTGTACCATCCACAAACCAATGGACAAGTGGAGTTTACAACTAAGGTGATTGAAGTAATCCTTACCAAGACTATACACTTACACAGGAATGATTGGGCAGAAAAGCTTCCAAAATCTTTGTGGGCTTATAGAACTACATGGAGAAGTACTACGGGACATACTCCCTATGAACTTGTTTATGGGAAGTAGGTCTTACTTTCAATAGAGTTCTAGATCTAGGCTTATAAAACAACAGTCCAGCTAGATCTTGACTTATCAGAAGCATAGAAGCAAAGGATGAGACAACTTAATGAGCTTGATGAAATAAGATAAGAAACCCTCCATAAGACCAACCTAGCTCAACAACAGAGATCCAGATGGCATGATAAGTACATTAAAGAAATAAAATTTCATCTAGGAGATTGGGCATTACTCTTTGATTTAAAGTTCAAAAATTTCCAAGGAAAATTCCAAACCCACTAGCTTGGACCTTATGAAGTTGAAAATGTTTGACAATGGTGCAGTTAGAATCAAGACTATTGATGAAGAGAAAATTCCTCTTTTAGTGAATGGAAATTGACTCAGACTTTATCAGAAGCCATTGACAAAAGAAGAATTTTTCAAAATTTTCCAAATAATTTAGAATTGAAGATGTTTGAGAAGAGTTCTTCTTCTTTCACCTTAGAAATTTTACTTTTCTATATTGGAAAAAAAAAATAAAATAAAAAATAACACACACATCTATTATATATATAATATATATATATATATTATATATATATAAGGTATAAACATGAAAACTAACATGTTGTTGGCATGCTTATACATAAAATTTGAAGTGAAAACCAACTCTTGTTGGCACCTTAAATTTTCCTTCCAATTTTTTCCCTTTCCTAAAGTTTTTTTTCTTAGCCACAAAATCAACAACTTTTTGCAACTCGGACAAGTTTCTGTAGCTAGGACAAGTTTCTGCAGATCTAATAAATTTTTTGTAGCCAACTTGACAAGAACACTTGGTGATTTGAATTGAAGAATAATTGGCAGTGCAAAGTACCTGTAGGAGATATCAAAGGACAATTAAGGTTAGCAAGTTAATCAAAGGTATGTAATACTTTAATTTTACAATGAGGATTAATATATTGCATATATGAACTAAGAGGACATAGCACTGCCAAAGTAATACGAAATCATTGCAAATTAAGGGTGATGGTTGCTTGTCAAAATCATCATAATCCACCACTTAAACTTTTGTCTTGTCCCCATTCCGAATAGGTCACCGAATCATTATTTTGAATGTGCTCCAATGGTCATTTCATTCCCACGGCCTTCATTATAATTCACCTATTCTCCCATTTACCCAAATTCACATATCCTCTCTGTCTCTCTGCCACTAAAGAAAACCCTACCAACACCATTTTTCTAGTTAAGTGAACAGTCCTTGAGACAAAAAATCTTCCATAATGGCTGTTATTATTTGAACCGAGCCAGCAGGGAATAAATTTTTATAAGGATATCCTTAGACTAGGGAGTTGTTGCAGAAAGTACATTGGCTAGAATTCATAGATAAATTTGACGGTTTCCATAGAGAGGTGATAAAGACCTTTGCACATTCGTTTGATGGAACAAAGGTCGAAATAGGAGACATAAAATTCACCATAATAGAGTCCCTGATAGCATAAGCTACTAAATTTCCTAGAAATGGAGAAAAATGGTTCAAAAACAGGGGAATCAATGGATAAGATTGGAAAGTCTTCCTAAAAAATCCAAACATGGACACCACCATCTTCAAGAAAGGTATTCCTAGTACAACCCTTAAGAGTAAATGGAGGAACTTGCTCCTTGTACTTCAAAAATTTATTACTTGTGAGGGAGGGTTTGGATACATGTATTCTACCACATTTGAATAATGATGAATTTTCTTGAGGTGCACCAAATGAATCTTCCTTATTTCCTCTTGCATAGTCTTAAGAAAATTTCCATGAATGTTCAAAAGAAAATTCAATGCATATACAATACCATGTATCATCATGGATTGATAAAGATCTTGGTTGAGTTTTACCTTCAGAGTATAGGGGATAACTAGGAAAATTATCTAGTGAGAAACCATTTTGAAGAAATAGCTCCTAAACAACCCAGTAGTGGTAGGACCCTCATGGGAAGGAAGAGAACAATGGAAACAATAAAAGAACAAGAATCCCAGTCTCAAAAGGAAATATCAGAGGACGAACTACCCATAGTGGATATTTTGTAGAAAATGAAAAGGGGAAATCTTAGAATAAAGAAAGCTAGTAAAAGAAGAGAGGATTTACAACAAACCAAGATCCTTCCTCAGGAAAAGAAGCCAAAAGCTAAAAAGAGGAAAGCACAAGGATTACAAACCTCAGGACTGAGGAGAAGTAACAGATTGAATACAATGCAACAAGCAGTTTCAGGAGCTACAAAGTATATTGATCTTGAGGAGAGAGAGCCGATTGAAGACCCTGAAGGTCCTCCAGAAGGATCACCAAAACTATCATCAAGGGTGTCATCACTACCCTGCAGTTCACCTCGAAGAATTCCAGTGCATAGTCTAGGTGTTGATCCTATTCAACAAGAGATTTATGACTACATAGAGTCATTAGAAAGGAAAGAAGCAACAACTAAGGAATCAATCCAAAGTCCAAGAGAAGGAAGCAATCAGTTCACTGAACCATAAGAACCTTCAACCTCTATTGTTTTAAAACAATATATCTTTGAGCTGGATACATTGAATAGGTATCTCAAAAATGAAAATCAAACATTGAATGCACATAATGGGATTCAAATTGCAAAGAGTGACAACCTTATTCTTCATTTGAGTTTATGGTAGAAAAGGAATAAGAAGTTGAAGAAGGAAAATAGGGAAATGCAAAGACAAATCATCAACCTAAAATATAAGATCCTCATGAAGAAACCGTGAATGCTACTGGTTGCCAGAAAGAAGAAGACAGTGGATCCTGAATGTGATGATCAGATGGCACATGAAGATGACAATGATGAATTGTATGAGGACATACAAAACCTCCAACGTGGGGGAATGTAGAGTCCAAGGACTTCCTTACCTTTACACGCTTTTTTCCTATACTTCTTCCTTTTTCCTATACCTGTCACCTAAATAAATGCAATAAACACAAGGTTTTGTTAAGGTAAGCACTTACATGTCCTCTTTTCATATTTGTCTATATACCTTATTGTTTTGTTAAAGTGTGCATTCAGCTACATAATTGGCCTGTTTATGTAGCTAATCCATATTTCTACAACTACCTCCATTGTTGATAGGGTTCAAGCACACCAGCTAAGCAGAATAACATATGGATGGATGAGGAATGATCCCCTCATGGATTCTTTCCTATTCTATCAAGCCAATCCTTCAAGAAGATCGCACTATAACACAGTCAACCTAAAAGTCAACTACAAGATTATTGTAGGGACAAAGTCTGAGTTTTCATGAAATCTTATCGATTTGATTTTCCGAATAGAAAATCAATTATTTAGAGATATAGTGTGGTTTAATAGGATCGAAGTAAAGATATGTAGGCTCAAAAATCTCGTACTACTATTCAGAGAAATATTATGAAAGCAATGGTCGCTCTGTGTTTTGGGTGCACGCCGATATATGTAAATTCTGAGAACATCTTGTTAAGCTTGTTTATGAGTAATAGACTTGGATCATATTTTCCATGCTGCGTTGATTGAAGATTGTCAACTGTTTCGTGGAGGGCCCCTACGTACAATACAAGTCTTTGACCAATTGCACATATATTTATCTAATTGCTTAAAAGTTAAATTGTAGACACTCTATTTTGTGTTTTGAAATGCAGTATAATGGAATTCATGATTAAACTATTGTCTGCATTAGCAATTTCCTTTTCTTTATACCTAGCTTAATTCTGTTATTTCATTTTCTTTTTATCTGGTATAGTTGATCATTCCTTTTTCTTTGTACCTAGTGTAGTTCAACTGTCTCATTTCATAGCTTAGTTGATTTTCAGTTTATCAATTTTATTTCTTGTTTGGATGAGGTTGAATGAGTTAAAGAGTGACAGTCCTTTTCTTGGCAATTAAATTCAGACATCATTCATTTTCAATTTGATAGAATAGATCTCTATCGCACATAGTAATCTAGACTTGGTTGCATCATAAAATTCAAGATAAAATAAAAAATAGTCTAACAAAAGTAGAGTTTAGGATCAACAAAACTGATTCAATAGAGATTAATTTTTAGGATAGTCAACTAACAGCTTTAAGAACAATAATCTATTCTAATCAGTAACACCATCTCCACATTAATTCTAAGATTAGACCTTAACAATAACATAGATATCTTAACAACGTAAAATAACTTCTAGCATAGATAATGCACTTCTTCTTCATCAGTATATCTGCCCTGGTCGATAATTTATGGTGACAATTTAATAACATTAAATTGGCTAAACAGGCTATTCATCCAGACATGGTCCAACAGTAGGCTGAGCAGCTCCTTCAAGAATTTGCACAAATCTGGAGGGCAACCAACCTTCCCTCTAGAAATTGCACAATCCTAGCTGGCAGCCCACTGGGCCCCAGAATTGTGCAATTCTGCTAAGAAATATTCACCCAGAAAATTGCGAAATCCTTCCCAGCTGGACTGCTTAGCCTAGAATTTGCACAAATCTAGGCAACAACTAGCTGCTCTGGCTATAAATTGCAAAAATTTTCTAAGCAACCAGCCCAACTCCCTTCTAGAAATGTGCATTTTCTCCCAGCAGTTGAGCATCCTCTTGCATATGTAGTTGAGTTGACCGGTTCCCTCCGGGACCAAGAAAAATTCATTTTCATGCAAGGGTTTCTTCTCCCAAGGTAGCATGCAAAGGCATCCCTTGATTCAGGGATCTACTTTCAGCAGTTGGAGGTTGCATGCAAGGATCATTTCAGAAACCTCCCACCAAGTGTCGCTCTCCCTAGATTTGTGGCATGCATGTCACATCAATTTTATCAAAACTCATGAACTAGATATTGGAGAGCTCATTCCTCACATCAACCTTGCAGCTCTGACATCCCACATCGCATCTAGGAGCCGTTGGCACATTCAACTCGGTTGTTTTTGGGTAAGCCTGCTTTCCATGTCTTGTGTTGCATTTCTGGAGCTTTTTGTGTTTCGCTTCGTATGAACGTTGTCTTCTTGATTTCAGTGAGCTCTTGATATTTTTTTGATACATACTAGCTTGTACTAGCACCATTTCAGTTTTTGTTAACATCTCACTGTTGTCGCATGCATGAAACTGTTTTCACGAACAATCGTCGATTCAGCGACTCGCCTCACCCACATGCATGTTGTTCCATTTTATGAATATTTCATTCATCGTTTGCATGCGCGATCATTCACGCATGCTTACACTCAGTATCACCATGCATTCACATTCACATTCACATTCACTTTCAATTTCCCGTCCGCGAGTCTGGGAAGTATAGCCCGGGATCTGCCTCACCAAGACAACATTGCGCAATCCTGAGAAGGAACGCTCTGTCTTCCTCTCAGGAAATGTGCATTTCTTCCTAGTGACTGTCCTCCATTCTTGCATTACGCAATTCTGAGGGACAGTGATGGTTGGCCCACAAAATTACACAATGCAATCATTCAGCCTACAACCAGTGCGAGCTGAGATTGTGCGTTGCATAATTCCAGTAGTTAGCAGCCAGACTGGACTGTGCATTGTGTAGTTCTAGTAGTCATTCAACCTCCCGAAAACCCAAACTGTGCCTTGCGTAGTCTTGGCAGTTAGTCTCCTGACCTCCCAATAGAAATCACGCAACCTTCATGATCAGTCACACAAGTATGTTTCAAGTCAGTTCTCAAGTTCATTTTGGTTTTTGAATGACGGATTTCTTGCCATGAGTGTTGCCATGTCCCCAAGTATCGCAGGTGTTCATCTGCTTCTCAGCAATACATGTACAATGGTTTCCAAGAGAGTAGAGTCAAAGACACCGTTTCGAGCACACTTGGGGATGCAATCGATCAAGTGTCTATGGACTTGCCTACCCGCGAAGAAATCAAGCTATTCATAGACAAGGACATCAAGATATGATGATAGTAGCATCACAAAGAGTAGCATCATGAACAACAGCTGAAGGCAGCATACCAGATGCAACAAATGCAAGAGGAAGGTTGTTGACAACACAAAGGTGGAACAAAGTTGCAAGCTCAAGCATATCCACTTGTGGTGAAAGCAACTTTGGATACTCAGGCTATGAGGTGACGGTGCGACATGAAGATCACATGAAGGAAGAGAACGGAATAGAGAAGGAGTTGCATGTGCTCAAGGAAGAACAAGAGCTGCATAGACAAGAGAATGAGTTATAGCAAGAACAGGTACAACAGTGGGTGCAACATGCACTCACGGATGAAACTACACTTGTATAAGTTAAAGATCCATCCCAACAGCTGGCACGAAGCAGTATTGGTGATTGCATGCAAGGGAATTCAGGAGCATGCATGTCATCGTGTGTACGCATGCAATCTCACCCATTCAACACACTCACCGAGGCAAAGACAAGAAACAAGTTCAACTAGAGCTGAACATGTAGTTGACAGTTGATGCGCATGACCACCAGCACACACTGCAAGATCAACAGGACACTATGCATCAATGTGTTACCGGTTTAGCCACACCCAAGAAGACCATGTGCATGTTAGTAGATGAGTTAGATGGAGGAGCCACACCAATTCACCCAGATGCAATAGAGGGAAGAGTTTGCTTCAGCAAGATGTCACCATGGAGCGCATGTACACCATCACGGACGACCAAGCTTGGCATCAACTCACCACCTTCACCATCACAAGCATGTCAATGAGTTGGTCTCATCACAACGGAACAAGTGTCAGTGATGTCTTGCATGGCTTGCTCTAGCCATTTTGTCTCACATGGGCACATGTGCATTGTAATGTAATGTTTTGTCAAGTGGAAGTTCAAGTGTTGATAGTTGGATGTAACACTCATAGAGTAGATGAAGAGTCATGAGGGTAAATGAACTATCACAAAGGGGAATGTCAAGGGTCACCCTGCCCTTTGCTATAAATAGAACCTCATAACTCATTGTAGAGGCTTTTGGTCAGCCAAGCTTCTGATAAGACTATCTTGGAGAGAGCTTGGACAACATTGTAATGAGCCTTGGCTTCTCCACTACGTAAGGCTAGTATATCTCTTTGGAGGAGCAGGCAGTTGTGGATGTAACGTTTCACTGTTGAAACTAGTGGTTAGACATGGATGTATTGTATCACTGGAACTTACACTTAATATAACAAATCCAACACGTTTCATGCATATGTTGTATTGTATTCTATGCTATCTGGTTTACTCTAAATGATATATGTATTTATTTGCTTATGCATGCATGTATGGACTATTCTGTATAAGTTTGTATGAATATTTATGAAATGTGTTGTTGGTTTAACCATCACGTTCAATTTCTTGCTAACTTTCTTTCTAGCTTGTGATGCATCTTCACTCGTGTGTTCCCTTCCAAGTTGCGCACTATTACAGGTTTGCAAAGGGCACACTCACCTCACCCTTAGTTTGTTAGAACCTTTCATGCACCTTCCTTGGCTTGCTACAACTGTCACACCCTTGCTACCAACAAAGACATCTTACTTGCCTCTGTGCGAAATCGCGATCAAGGCATTACCATATGACCCACTGTTGGGACTCCTACACCAAACGGTCTGAGGTCTAATTGGGACTTCTTATCGGGGAGATCCCCTTACATGTTTGCAGGTCCAACACTTCAACATTTTGGCACTAGAAGGACGGCCGAATGACAAGCTGAGTCCTCACATCTGTTTTGAATCTCTACATATAATGATGACTAACTACTGGGTTACTCTTCGGGAGTGTATGTCTTATGGGAACGATTTCATTATCTCAGAAAAGCTCTTAGATAACTTGTCTCATAAAACATATGATGGTGGAGGCCACGTGTTCTTTGTTAGGCACGCGGTCGACATTATAGGCTCATGCGAAAGGCATGGAATCTTTGAAGAAAACATGACCTGCATGCTATTCATCCACATGCTTCAAGGGCACCCAATGCTCTGATGTGCCACATTGCTCAAAAAATCTATTCATTCTCTTGCTCATTTGGTCACAAATATAGACCATGCTTCCAATCACTTTGACTGTGAAGCACTCAACAAAGAAATTTTGAAATTACGAGAAGCACCTGATGAATCCATTGAACAGTTTCACACACAATTTTGTAATATTTCATACTGACTCCCTGAAGATGATATTGATTGGGAATTTATCAATGGGATATTTGAGTATCTTCTTTACATATCTGAAAATCCACAATTCTTGAAATCACTCGAATCCCGCTCATACTCCGGTGATGGAATTGCGCAATCATGAGTAGGCACAGTCATTGTCACAAGTGACTCTCCGCCTTCACCTCATCAAACATCTCCACCACCGTGGAGTGATGTGGGAGATCATGCACATACCTCTATTGAACTGTCACATCCTCCCACCCCACCTGCTCTTGATATCTGTGGAGATTTGGCTTGCAAGCCTATTGGTTGTCACATGGATTCATTCCCTCGACCTCTATCCTTGTGTTTTGTTGATCCTCTAGATTGTACTGTCTTGTGTTCTTCCATTCTGGACTCCTCACCTGTGAGGCAACCAACCTGCATCATCATTCATGATGAGTGTGTGTGGGAATCTAAAGAAGAACTCGCGGGGAAGGATGAATCCCTTCCAACCGCGCCTCATCCACTTCATCCTGACATCCCTTGTGATTTTGACACTGTTAATTTCCCCTATGAAAACCCATTTCCAGATGTTTCTACTTCCAATCATTCACAAGACATGTCGGATGTCAGTCTATCATCACAATGTGGAGAGGACACATCTTCCTCTAGAAATCCATCCAATTTGTCGTTTGTCATTTTTGAAAATACAGAGGGTGAACATCTTTGCTTCTCATCTACCCCTCTTCCCGATTCATCAAATGATGGGGATGTCAAAAACCATCCTAATTTTTTTGATATTGGCTGTTGTGACCTCTCTACTTCTTCATCTGATCACGATGTTGATTCAATCATTGTTAATCTATCTAAGAAACCGGTCTACAATGATCTATCTATCAACAAAGTCAAAACCACATAGACTTTTGAGGCACTTCAGCTCGAGCTAATGGTTATGTCAGGCCCTCATTGTCCTGAGGTTGGTTTCACTTTCATTCAGGAAATTGTTGAAACACTCAAGGCTCCTCATCGCTCTTTTCTTTGCATTGAAGATCAAAGAAATACCTAGATTTCACTTCCTCCACTTGAACTACATGATCCCATTAATCATGTGTTGGAGGAATCTTACACAACCAGCACACATGCACAACATAAGTGGTCTACCTTTCTCACGTTTGCTTGCATGTCACAGTCAAGAGAATGCACACACTCAACATCTGCATGCAGTGTAGCACATCACCATGGCAGCTCCACAGAGTGTATGTCATGCACTTTCACTCATCTCTATTTTTGTGGTTGCTTGTAAACTTGAAGTGTGTTTGCCTTCACCGTTATATATTTCTTTTTTACTAGTTCGCGTAACTATCTTTTTTGTGAACCATGCCTTCACCAACATGGGTCAATCAATGCGTCGGTGGCTGCATTGGAAGTATCACTTCACGTGAGATGGCCCATGCACCATTAGCTTAGGAGTAGGAGTAGTGTTTGCTTTCACTTTGTTTGCTTGCATGGTTGTTTGCTTACTTTCTTTGTTGGTTTGTTTGCTTTCTTGCTTGTTTTCTTACTCGCTTTTCTTTCACTTTTTCTTCTACTTCTGCTTGCTTTGTTGTTTGTTTGCTTGTTTCGTTCGTAGGTTAGTTTCGCTTGAAACCATGTATGGCTCTTGGAACAAGCTGGATAAAGTATGAGAGGACTTGTACAACTATCAACATTTGGTTATCTGTTGTCCGCTCTCTTATGTAAGAACTTGTTGTCTTTAGTCCATGATACATAAATGTAAAATACGTATTGTTCGAAGTGAACCTTGGCGAAAACACAATGCTTGCATGCTCACTAATATCACCTACTCTAGTCGGTTGTTTTTGGGTTAATCCTTGTCAGCTCATTCAAGTAGAGTAAGGCGAGGGGGGAAACCTTAACAGGCACGTCATAGGTATAATAAACTAATTCTCTGTAGGAAAAACCTCTTTTGCTCTCAATAAGTAGAGATCCCTCTTCCACCTCTGAAATGAATAAGTGATATGCACAATTATGAAGATGAAAAATGAAAAATGAAAAAGTGAAAAAAGTTTGAAAAAAATGAAAAATGAATAAGGTGAAAGAAGAGAAAGACTTCTTGCATAGAGAGGCGATGCAAGTAAATTCGTTGGGGTACTGACCAGGCTCGCTGGCAGTGGAGCCATGCTTGTGTTCCTATGTGACTCCGATGGGGTACTGTCTAGGCTTGCTGGTAGCGAAGCAACACCAAAGATGAAACTAAGACTTTGACGACTATACTGCTTGTGCACCAATATACCCCTCGAACCCAATCAAAACAACTATTTTGACTTGGCTTGGAATGTGTGACAATTGAACAAGAGCATGGAAAATGCTATATCTTACAATCAAGCAAGTGTGGAAACCAAGACGAACTGAGAACTAAACAATACTTCCAAAGGTGTTAGACTTGTTTTTCACGAACAAGGTCCATTCAGAGAGTTGGAGTTCTACCAGTGTGTTGCCAAGTGTTGTAGTGGCTACAACCACCATCCAAAATTTTTACTTAGCTTCATTTTGGAGCCTCCCTATTGTTGAAGCCCCGAAAATCGGGTCGACAACAAGGGGGATACCCACCCGGTCCGGACCGTGGTTGGCAGCTCCTTATCCGTTTGGTATAGCGGGTCTATTGTGGAGTTCCTGCAAAACATTTTCGGCTTCAGTTTTCTCAAGACACCTAAGAAGCACAGAATCATAATTCTTTTTAAACAGAACACCATTTACGAGCTGATATTGTTTAGATTTTAATCTCAGAGCTCTTTTCTTGGTGTGATCCAGGTGTGCTGGAGCATAACCGTTCTTAAGATAATAAATGGTGTCAGCATATAATGATTCTGTATTGTTTAGGCTTACCTCATACGTTTGTACCTCTTCAGATGAATTTTCAGGAATTTGCGATGCTCCAGCTAACATGTTGCAGAAGCCTTGACCTCTGACAATGCTTGCTGGTTTGATCTCAAGGTCGTATTCTTGTAAAACAGTGATCAAATTTGCTCTTTTTTCACCTACATCTTTCTGTATTAGAAGATTTCTTACCGCTGGAAACGGTACTATGACCTTGGTATGGGTTTTAAGTAAGAAAGGTCTGAAGTATTTGATCGCTTTGAAAACAACATATGCCTGTTTCTCCACGTCTGAATAGTTAAGTTCAACACCTTGTAGATTCGAGCTAAAAAATGCGATTGAAGCTTCCGCTTTCTCTTGATTCACTTGGGTTAGAATCGCAGCATATGATTTCTCTGAGGCGAATGTGTATAAGATAAAAGATTCTGAAAAATTCGAGGTTGCTAAAGATGGAGCATTAATGATAGCTTGTTTGATCAGGTTGAATGCTTCATGCTCATCTTGGCCCCATTTGAAATTTGAATTCTTTTTTATCATGGTTTGCAAAGGAGAAACAATTCTTGAAAAATATGGGACAAATCTTTTCACAAAATTGATTTGACCAAGAAAAGATTGCATGGCCTTTTTATTGTGAGGTAGGGATGTTTCGGAAATTTCTTTGATTCTATCAGGGTCAATGTGAATACCAGATTTTGATACTATGAATCCTAGAAGTTTTCCTTCACTTAATGCAAAAAAAGATTTCTTTGGGTTAAGTGAAATCCCATACCTTAAACATCGTTGAAAGATTTGTTTCAAGTCTCTGAGATGATCACCTCGCTTCTTAGAGTATACTGTTATATCATCTAAATAAATCACTACGGCTTTATTTACTAAACCTTTGAATGTGATGTCCATAGCTCTTTGAAACGTAGTGCCGGCATTGATTAAACCAAATGGCATATTCTGATATGCGTATGTGCCCCATTTGGTTCGGAATGTGGTTTTTAGCTGATCACCGGGATGTACCAGCACTTGGTTGCATCCTGAAAATCCATCCAAAAAAGACATCAATTCTGAACCTGCTACTTCCTGTAATATTTGCTCCATAAGAGGGAGGGGAAATTATCTTTTAGACAGGCTTTATTGAGGTTCCGAAAATCGATGCAGATTCTAATATCTCTGCTTTTCTTTCTAATGGGTACCATATTGGAGACCCACTTGGAATGTCTGACGGGGAAAATTATTCTGGCCTTTAACAATTTATTCAGCTCAGTCTTTATTTGGTTTTCAAGATTGGGGTGGATTTTTCTGAGTTTCTGTTGGACAGGTTTTTCATTGTCAATCATAAGGATAGTATGTTGAATAATGGAAGTGTCGTATGTCTTCAGCTCATTGTAATTCCAGGCGAAAACATTTTTGTATTGTCTCAAAAGAGGAATATATGTTAGTTTCTCTTCATGAGCTAGGCCGTGGCCTAGATTAACGTTTTGTGGTTTATCATCGGTTCCTAGGTTTACTAATTCGTAGTTCAGAGTTGAACTGTAGAGCTTAGAATTAGTAGACCTTTTAAACCAACTTTTCAAATCGTATATGTCTTCCAACTTAACCACCGATTTAGGTATAGCATTATCAATGCTATTTTGTTGTATTTGTCGATCGTGATGGTCTTCATCAATTATTTGATTGGAGTAGGATCCTTCAGAAGTGAGGAAATTTACAATATCAGGATCTTCATTAAATACTCTCCAGTTTATAATGTTGTCAGGGATGGATGGTCTAAAAATTAATTCTATTGAGAATCTATCTGGACTAAAATCTTCGGAGGGAATGAGTTTAGAGGCTACGTTAGCTAAAAGGTCTGCGCTCGCATTTTGGAGTCTTGGGATTGACGAAATATTGAATGCCATGAAATTCTCATTCAGATCTTGTACTAAAGATTGATAGTGTTTCAAATGACTTGACAAGCAATGTATGGTGTTATGTACCTGTTTGACGAAAATCTCAGAGTCTCCGAAGACTTGAAGATACTTGACGTTCAACCCGATTGCTTTGTATAGGCCTTGTACTAAGGCCTCATATTCCGCTGTATTGTTTGTGCAATCGAATTCCAGTTTGCACGTAAGCATGGTCTTATCTCCTTATGGACTAATCCGGAATGCATCTTGCTCCTGCTCCTTCGTTAGATTTAGAACCATCAAAATATAATTTCCAAAACAAAGATGTATTTATAGGTTTCTCTACAAAATTAACACACTTTGAATTATCAGTTTGGGAAAAATTTTCGACTTGGGACAAAACTGAATTTTCTAAGTAAGCTGATGTATGAGCATTGAAATTGCCAAGGAAAGAATCTACCGAGTAATTTCCTATGATGCTACTGTTATATGCTATTGCTTCATTTTCTCCTTCCAATTCCGTTACTATGTACTTCTGGTGTAACTCTCGTTCAACCTTTATTTGATTCGGTTTACCGTTGTAGGGTAACCACATGTGCGACCAGTCGGTTGAGAAGTATCCATGGAGTTTTTTGGACGAATCCCTACTAAGAATTAAGCCATAGAATTCTGGGATATCATCTACTAGAATGTCAATAACCTGACACACCTTCGAGTTAGATGACAATCTTATGGTGACTTGATTAATTTCACCAATCACTTCGACTTGAGATCGATCCAGCTGAACTATGTGCACTGCGGATTTTTGTGGTTGAACATTCAACTTGGAACATATTGATCTGGGTAAAATATTCGTTGAAGCCCCAGAATCTACCAAACAATTGTGCACATTTTTATCGAAAATTTCATAAGTGAGAAGAAAAGGGGGAGTGTGAGATCTTGATCTTCCTCCAATCAAGGCGATGTCATTTGGATCAATCTTATTGGTCGTGTTGGTTGGAGGTCTACTCATGTTGTGGGAAGCTACATCTGTAGGCAAAGATGTAGTAGGCACAACATGTAATTCTTTCATCATTATCTTCTGTTGATGTTTCAATTTGCTCAATTCATAAAGAGTGATATTAGCCCTAGTCTTTTTCATGTCATCAATAATATTGTAGTCCATTTCATCCAACACTATTAATGTTCTCAATGGGGAGGCTTGATCTGGTTGGACTGGGCTAGATTGAGTCGCTTTAGCGGTCGTTTTCTTTGTTGTGACTTTTTCTTTTGGCTGCAGGGCTTGCGCCCTTCTTCTTAGGGGTAGTTTGGGGAGGATCAAGTTGATTTTTGCTTTGTGTGCTAACCGGAAATGCTTCTTGATCTTCTTCTTGTGGGAGGAAGAAATCCCACATTCCTTGTAGTTCCACAACTTCTTCATCATCGGTCTGCCCTTCAGTGGTACTCTCTTCTTCAGATTTGACATTTGAAATAGCGTTGGGCGGTTTCACATCCATTGAAGGGCCTCTTTTAAAAGCTCTGTAGGGCTTTTTTGAAGAAGTTTCTACCACCTGTTTTTTTATGTCAATCATCTCATTGGACATGGTCTTTAATACTTTTTGCAACCCTTCCAAATCGAAAAGATCTTTCGTCTGTTTCTTCTTGGGGTCTTCCTTGAAGGTGACCTTTTTAGATTTGCGTTCTTCTATTGCAGATCTCTTTTCCAGGGCTATTACGCGTTTCTCTATTGCTATCGCCTTTGTCAGGTTTTCAACTAAAGTTGTTTTATTTGCCCTATCAACGAAGACTGCTAAGTTTGACGGTAAGGCAGTAATATACCATTCACATCGTACTTCTTCGCTAGGTTGGGAAGCAGTGGGGATTTTGTTGAGGATTTTATTGAACCGTAAATTGAAATCTTTGATGGGTTCTCTAGCCTTAGCTTTAAGATTGGATAAGTCACTGATTAATGTTGTCGTTGATCTGTCATCACCAAACTTGGTGAGGAATTGATTTTGAAAGATGTCCCAACTTGTGATAGACCCGGAGGGTAATGAAAAGTACCATGACCCAGCTGTTCCTTGCATTGTATAGGGAAAAAGCCGGACAACAACGTCCTCATTGGTAACTCCGTTGAGATTGACAGACAGCATGAAATTGTTAATGTGCTCTTCAGCTAGCATGCCTGCTTCTAGATTGAATTTGGGTAGCCATTTCTCAGGATGGGCCGGTATTTGGCTCAGGGGTGGAGGCATTAAAACTGCTCCAGGATTGTTCCATGGAGACTAGGCCATTGTTGAGCTGCTAGTAATTGAAAGTGCAG
>APFE031595876.1:0-14963 GCA_000404065.3 Pinus taeda | reverse complement strand
AAAATAACCATAAGTACTCCCCGGGAATTTCTCAGTTTACCTGAAACTTAGCAAGAACCCTCAACCTTCAAGCCATCTTCCAGATACAATGGACTCCTTCCAGAGTATAAAATCCCTCTGAGGTAATCGAACTCCTTCCGAAACCTCAAATGCCCTTCACACCCACTTACTTACTTTTTCACCCAAAACAAACCCCTTGCCAACTTCCTTAACACTCCGCAGACCATTAAAAGCCAGATCGCATCGCAAGATCACAGTTTCCTCTCCACGCAAGTTATGACCCATCCGTCACCACCCGACCCAATATCGCGATATCGGTGGTCGGCGGTCGCAAGCGCCAAATGTCCAACTCAAGCACCCTTCGTTCCCCGCCGATGCGATATCGCGATCACATCGGAGCTAGTTCATCGCATTACCTCCAGTATCAGCACCTCACCATGTCATTCTGTACCAGGGACCCACCACAGCTGACATCATCCGCTGTACAGCCGACGTCATGCTGACGTCAGCAACTAAAAAGCCGAAACTTCGCGCAGGAAGAAAAATCGCACTTCGGAGCTCCAGAACAAGAAACAGAGGCAATTTCGCTACGGGAAATAGGCCGTTTCGGGGAATCTTTGGGGAATCTTTGATTTCTTAGCCCGTTGCGCGCCGAAAAATCGCCTGATCGTGCCAAAGTGATCCGATTTAAAGTCAACAGGAGATCAATGACAGAGTTTAAAGTGTATCAGATCAAATCATCAGGTATCAAGCGTGTCAAAGAGTATCAGTCGACGGCGGAAGCCATCAATGTAGTGGCAAAGAGTATCAGTAAAAATCTTGAGCAGCGGCCCGAAGCAGGAGAACATTTAATACCTTCCAGCAGATTCAAAGAAAGAGGGCGTAGCCACTTGAAGCCCTCAAATCATAATTATTGCTCATTTAACTCACACCAGAGCAGAACTACAGTCCCCAAAGCACAATCATTTCAGCAGCACCGCATCTAGCCCCCAAGGGCCACATTGTCACCTTTTTTGATCCAGCTGCCCCTAGCGCAACCAAAAAGATTTACTTGCATTTAATTCCAGCAACACTTAGATTTTTGAAGAGTTTTCTAGCAGACCTGTTTAGGTCAGTTGTAATGAATGTCTTTCCGATATTTTGCTTATAAATACCACCCTGAACAATGTTGTGAGGGGTTGGTTGGTTGATAGTAGTTGGTTAGTCTCCTTTCCAGCAATTTCTCCGAGCAGAGACTCGCACTGTAACTGTTATAATTTCCATAATCAAAGATTGCTGAAAGCATGGACTGCGAAACTACTTGATGTTTTCTCTTGGCCAAGGAATGATTACAGAATTCCTGTGCTTCTACATGATTCAATAAATGTTTCTCTCCTCTGTTTACTTTTATGTTTGTTACCACCATTCCGCCTTCTAAATTGCAGGAAAAACAAATAGCTTAAGATTTGTTTCATTACACCTTAAGTTCAATTTCTGCATTTCTCGATGTTTTCTTCAGAAATGGCTATGAGCATGTATACTTAAATGATCTTGTTTACGCTGTTTCTTTCGCATATGAATGCATGTTTAGGAATTTTTAATTGCTCCTAGATCCCATTCATCCATTTCTCCTCTTATTTAGCATGATGAAATGATTCTCCTTTGCCTTTCATCCCTGATTCTCATTCCGTACTTTCAGCAGATTGATAATTGTATCCTGTGTGGCTATCCCGCTCCGTATCCCCTTGTGACCAAGAAAATGCAAGCAAGCCTCATTCCGTGACTCCATGCCCAATGGTTCGAAACTTATCACACCTTACCTTGCCTCTTTGTTCGAGAAACCTACCTTCCATCCAATCACAAACAACACTCCCTTGAAGCCAGAAAGCTAGCCTAAAATTATCAACAAAAGTTGAATCATAAAGAGAGAGCCCTCTCTGATTGCAGGTGGGTTAGAACCTGCAATCCAAAGATTGGTTTGTGGTTACCTCGGCCGTATCCCTATAAGGAGCCTAGGGACAACCTGAATGATAACACGTACAATTGACAAGGGAAGTAGGAATGTTGCCACTTAACTGATTAAGGGGCAGAATGAGATCTACTAATGGGGATTTCTTGCTACACAAATCTGTGAGAATGTTACCAGTCAACTGGTTTGCAGCGCGATCCAATGTTAATAGATTGGTGCAATTAGATAAGGATGCTGGAATTTTCCCTGAGAGGTTGTTTATAGCTAGATCTATTTCTATCATCTGGCTTAGCATGCCTGATTCGGAAGGAACACTCCTGTGAAAGTTGTTGCTATTCAAACCTATGAAGACCAGAGAAGATATATTTCCCAAGCAAAGCGGGATTGTACCCGTCAAATTGAGTGAGTGATTGAAATCCTAAAGGGATGGGTTTTCTTAATAAAGACGGGATTTTGTTCCTTCTCCACCTTTGGTGTAGTTACATTCTAGTCATCCTAATCACTTCAACATCCAACTTTGTTGTATCTTGCAGTTATAACTTGATCATATTCTTCGTCATAAGTTTTGGCTTATAATATTTCATTTAGTGGGTGGTCTATGATTAGTATTTTTTGTGGCTATAACATCTTTAGCATGAATCTCTCTATCATGGAGGGTCATCGTCACAGCAGTGACTATGATTCTTATGAAACTGCAAATATTTGTTTGGTTCAACAGAGGATTGCATAGAAAAGCGAGGATGTACATCTAGCAATCTTCCAAAAAAAAAAAAAAAACTTCTAAGCTTGAATCTCAATTAGTTAAGATTGCAAATTATAAGGGTGGGTGGCCATTGAGGGCAAGAAAATCAATACCCCTACAAAACACAACTTGCAATGATAATTGATTCTAACAAAGTTACCAACTTAATGAGTATCATGACCTAAAAATGAGAAATATATCCCTAAAACCCCACATTTTTGCGTAAAAATATAAAAAAGACATCTAAATTGAAAAGTGGCGCTACTATTATCACCCTTTTTTGCGTTAAATTTCCAATATTTTTCAACCATGGTATTAAAAATCAATGGAATGGCAATATCATTACCACAAAAAAACCTTTAAAATCAACACCTGAACTATAGAGTGATTCTACAAGGCAATTTATTTTTTTAAAGGTTAAAATTCTGGCTCATTTGAAATATTATCCTAAGGTAACTTCCACCATTACAACCAAAACTTAAAAATAAACCATCAAATTGAAATGTATTGCTAACATTGTAAAATCAATAACACCCCCTTTCAAAGGGCATTAAATTGCAACATTTGTTAACTATAGTTTAAAAAATCATCACTAATGTAAACAAAATTATAAAATCAATCCTAAAATGTTCACTACATTGGGATTTGTTTAGAACTCCAAGCACGACATGATACATAATGGCATTGACAATATCACCACATAATTTACAAATTCAACATTAATTACAAATATTTTTTTACTTTTAATCGAAAGGTCAATACCAATTACAATGAATGAAACATAAATTATTTTTCCAAGGTATTGATGCATTGTTGATATTAAAAAAAATGAATTATTCACAATTAAAACATATAATCCAATAAACATAGAAATGACTCATAACTTAATGTAAGACCATATGCAAGTTAAAATTAGTAAAATGGTTTTTATTGATGCTAAAGGTTGTCTAAATAGGGGAGAAGAGTACATAGTCAAAGAGTCTATTTCGAGACCTTTCATAAAGTATATGGAATGCCTCCTAACACCTCACAGTTAAGGAAAAATTAAATTTGAAGTTATTTATTTATTACCTTATCATAGCACAAGTTAGCCCAGCTAATGGATAGGTTATCCCGAAGACAATTTAACCCCAACTTATCTAGTATAAATAAGTCCACTCGTGTTGCTCATTGTGGAATCAACTCAATGATGTGATGAATAAGGTATGGGATATACCACAAATATGATTTGAGTTTGAGTTAAGGAAAGAGTGTCAATCCGAGTTTAGGAGAAGAAGTGAAGTTGAGCTAAGGAGTTTTTTTGTTGTTCTACCCAAGTTTTGTTGAAGAGGGAAAGGTCTGGCTAAGTTCTATTGAAGAGGTTAATTTAAGGAGGTTAAGTTTTCTTTGAGGTAAGTTTTGATTTTTGTTTATTGGGTTCCTATATTATCACATTTTTAAACACCTCATTTGACCTTTTAATACCTATTTCCTATGCTCATAACTATATATTGCATGCCTTATTATATGTCTTCACCCCTTTGAACTTGAACCCTTTGAAACACATTCCATGGTAAAGTTGCTTATTTTTATTAATTCATATATCTCTAATATATTAAATGAAATTTAAGTTGATTTTGATAATGATGAATTGTCTAGTTATATTCCTATAACTCACATGCAGTCATGTAACCTACCTCCAAGGTTGGTATATCTAAACAACTCTACATGGGTTTCAGCCACATGGGTTTTGAAGCTTGAGGTGTCAATATAACTCTATGTTGATCAAATCACAGCTTAGTCACATGTGTAAGCCTCTAGCTCTAAAACAAAATTACAAGTCAAAGTTTCCATACAACCACTTTGGGGCATGATTTTCAAGGAAATGCGAGAAAATTTGAAAATTATGGAACATGGGTTTTTCTTTCTAGTATGTCAAATTGTGTAAGAAATAATCCTTTCCAAAATAAAACATGGTATGAGATATATGTGGGTGTCTTTGACATCAATCTGCCCAAAATGCACAAATTCATCCAGAGTTATAAATAATGCCCAGATTTGAGGAAAATGCCAAATCATTGTCTAATCAACACAAGACTGAATATAAGCTATTTCCAAATGATTGTATGTTAAATGAATCTTATGTAATCATATCTCCATTTGTTCTTCAAACAAGATCCACCAGAAATGTTGGACCGTTGGCAGCCCTAGTTTGCAACAGTGTATTACATTCCTTTGGTTGGGGAGGGCCCCAGGATCAAACCCGCAGGATCGCCTTTCAAATTTATCTCTAGCCCTAAGGGTTATATCAATTAGTCAAGTTCCCATTGCCAAGTACCTCACCAATTGTGAGGTCACAAGGTCAATTCTCCTTGATGCCCTTGGGGTTAGGCCCTACTAGTTTGGCCGTCAGGATGTGATTCCCTTCGGGGTTGATTTTCCTAATTTTCCCATGGATGTAGCGGCCATATAGTGTTCGTGAACCACCATAAAAAATAAATAAATAGATAAATATGCACCAAAAATATATAAATAACAATATTTTGTAAACCTATCCATGATTGGTAGTTTAAACTTGGATGAGTTATTTCCAATTAGCCCTCCATTTTCTTGTGTATAAATGTATGAGTAAAGAGAAACTTGGGGGTTATTTAGTGTGGTTATCATTGTGAGGATAGTTGTAGGTACGTAGTAGAGTAGAATGTAGAGAGAATTTTTCAAATTCCTTGTAATTTAAAGTTTGATCATTGGGAAAATGTTGTTGATTAGGTAACTTTGATTTTATCTCCAAATCAATGCAAATGTTGATGTTGGTTTTAGATCATTGATGGTGTGAATTGGTCCTGATCCTCTATTTTCTTATGTAGTGTGGTGTTGGTTGGGAGTCTCCACCAACTTGGCCCACTTTTCCGCATACCTTTTATCTTTGTAATGTAGTATAGCTTAGTTCTTCTTCTCCATTTTGATAGGTAGATCATAAATTGTTTCCTTTCTTTGAATTCATAATTAATGCGTAGGTTATTCCCTTGAATACACCATTTACTTCTTACTATGATCATTGAATGTTTTTGTTGCTCAAAATTGTCTTATTTGTAGGAAAAAGATTGTTAATTGAGGGGAAATGATACATGTTACAACTCTCTTGGTTGTTTAACTGTCTGGTTCAATCAATATACAAATATTGTAACCTATGAAGTAGGGGCTTTGTGTGCAACTCCAGTGATCACCATCTCATTTTTTCCCTTTCTTTTATTTCATTTGTGATTGTTGATTTAGCTAACATAGATATTTTACTGAAGGGTTTAAATACGCATTGCAACTTCTCCTTGTTTGCATGAATGTCATGCCTAGTCAAAGTAAAACATTGTAACCTAGGTGAGAAGGCTTTATGTTGTTGCCCCATATAACATGCATCTCCTAGGTTTACTTTTTGTATGAATGCCTTTCTGTTTTGTAGTAATAGATTATAAAGCCTAATAATTCCCTAAACTTTGTATATCTAATGTAGCATCTATAAGTCTACGAACTTATGGTCAACCATTTATCTTGGTATTATTAAGAAATCAAGTTAACCAACATTTTGGCACCATTGTCGAGGAGGTGCTAAAAGGATTAGGACATTAGTAGTCTAGTTTTTCTTGGAAATGAATTTTCTTGATTGCCCCAACACTTAATACATAGAGGAGTGAGAAAGTAACATGGGAGGTAGGAACCAATGTGACCACTTTGGTGAATCTCTACAAGCGCTTATCATGTTGGTACAATGTGTTTCTTCTATAAAAGTGTGTTTCCTTTTATTTCAATTCATGGAAAGGAAGAATATAATTCATGTTAACAAACAACTTAATGACAAAAAGGTCTTAGTAGCATGAGGGTGTCCAAGTACATGATAATTTTTGCTTTGATTTTTTTTTTAATTTTTTTTTAGCATTTTTTTTAATTTATTCAACATGTTTTTATTTTCAAAGTGTTGTAAGAACCCCCATACACTAATCCATGTGTTAGACAAGAATTAGCAACTGACAAGGTGGCATACAAGAATGTTCAAGAACTTGTTGGAGAATGTTACTTGAGAACTTTGTCAAATCCTAGTAGCATTTGATGTCTCTATCTCTCCAAAACAAAAAGTATTGGTAGTAGTCAAGAGCAAATCTTCCTCTCCAAAATTGATAGAAGTGTTGAAGAATGTAACTAGGTCCAATCTTCATAAATGTATTTGTGTCATGTACTTGTCAAAATAATGAAAAAGAAACTTATTATTATTATTATTATGTCTTCGGTTTTATGCACAAGTACACTTGGTCCCGAACCTAGAACTCCTTGAACAACTTGTTCCTATATGCATAACTCTTATGCCTATCCTCTGTGGCCTTTAGATTCTTCTTGATCACCTGCATTTCATGTTCCATGTCTGCCAACATATTTGGTCCGATCAATACCCATGGTAATCCCGTTGACCCTCTTTATCTTTACATGAATCACTGAGGGAAGGCATACCCATGCTCAGCTTATAAACTTTCATTACATGTACATAAACAATCATTTACAGATATAAACCCATGATTGGAATGACTATCAATGTAAGCCATTGTACATATGATTTAGTACTCCTGAAATCACATCCCGGATGGATGAAACTAGATATGGGGTCTTCTATCTCGTTCAATCATTCGCTCAAGTACAAGTATAACCATGTGAATATGTGATCTGAGGTCAAACATGGGAAGACACCATTTGATTACCAACCAATGATGTAAGCTGTTAACAATGTGAGAGAAATCACTGATAATGATAATGATCCTCAAGGTACTGCAGTACATTCTGCATGGTGTGAATGGACGATTTGATGTCTAACACCATACAAGTCTTTCGGTCGAAGGCCATTGATGTCAACCTATCATCGGAAGCGAGAAACCTGCCATTGATGTGTGCAAGCCTCAAGGTACTGGAAGGGTGTTTCTAAGTAAACTTCTTGGATAATGTGCTGATGTCGACAAGAAACAACTCATCGCAGGAGGGCCTTTATGTATCCCACATCAATGACACGAAACAAGTGTAGTGATTCTGGAGATGGAATTTGACTGACGACACAAGGTTCAGGAATGGCGGTCATGAAAATGAAGGTTTATGGTATTGCAAAGGATGAATTTTGACTGAATGACTTCTCTTGAACATGTCAGCGACACTGAAATGAATTGGTAGCATTGAACCAAAACAAAGTGATGGATGGTATGATAGACCAATGCTGTGATAACCATCAAGCTAATAACCCAACCCAAATAGTCATGGTGATTGAGTGAAAGTGTCATGTTCAAGAGCGACTTGCTACCATAAAGTGGTTTTCCCTTTTTTCCCATTTTCCTCGTCATTGTTGACCAGTACCTCTTTATTTTTACCAAGCTTGAGGAGGTTAACATATTCTTGTTGTATAATTTCACACTTAGGTGAATCCATCACTATTTGATGTTTTAACGAGTCTAGCAAAGGTATAACTCGGTCTTGTCCAGATGGCCAAGTTTGTCACTATTTGATGTTGTAATGAGTTTAACGACAAAGATAACTCGGTCCTTTTCATGTTTAGAGAGTTTGAAAAGGGACGAATAGAAGACTCCACAAGTTCTTTTTTGTAAATTAATCTCTCAAGCCTAAAATAGCGTAAAATAATACAAGAGAGATATTGTTTCCAATCTGTTAACGAGCTGAAAAGGACAAGCACTAAAAAATCTTTTCATGTTTAGAGAGTTTGAAAAGAGCTTAAAGAGCACTCCAAGGGGGTTCCTTTTTTGTTCTTAACAGAGCTCGAAAAAGAGATAAAAGTGTACTTTGTGGTCAAAGGTACAATTTACAATCGAGCACGTTGAATTCTGTAAGTCAGTTGCAAAACCTGGTTAAAATACCACCAAATGGATTAAAAATACCTGTTTCATAGGAAAAAATAGGAAAATACTAATGTTTACTCGATTAATGAACATGAAATAAACATAAAAGAAGTTTTTACCATGACATTTTTACCATTTGGAACTTACCATTCAGTTTTGTGCTTTGAGTTAGTTTTTTACCTCAAACTTCATTAGCTGATTGCGAGAGATTCTATGCACCATTTCTTGAGCCATCTGGACTAGGTAGGAGCTAAACCTCTCTTCTTTCTTTTCAGGTCATTATTTTGTCATTTCATGCAAGTTTTAGGGTTTCTTGGGGCCCCTGGGGTTTCATTTTTTCACCCTGGGATCAGCATAGGCTTTCACATCGAAAACTGCACTGAAGAGCACCCAGATAGAAGGCTACATGCTCTACAGTGCACTGTCTCTGTGCCTGGGCTGTGCTGGGTGAGTTTCCCATGTTTGATTTAGCTGTTTGCTCCAAAATTTGTCCTGTTTTTTGCATGGAAAGGATCTTAACTATGTTTATGATTGTGTTTTAGGCTTTTATCGGATCAAAATGTCAATTACATGGAAAGAAAGAGAGCACGAAGAATAATACATGGTTGCCCTAAACAATCCAGGTACAGTTGAGGCCCTCAGAAACTGTGGGTTACTCGAATACTTCAAGTTGTCCGAAATGAGGCAACAAATAGAACTACTACAGTTCCTTGTTCATGCATGGGATCTGACAGATCAGACTTTTCACATTAGGGAGAAGATGGTCCCTATTACCATTGATGATATTTACTTTCTTACTAGACTGTTGAGGCAAGGTGCCCCCATCTCACTTTCTGGATTTTCCCGTGGAGGTGAATCGGTGAGATATTATATTAGACAATTTTGTCGGCCAGGTACACAGCCTAGCAAGGATGGGAAAATAAACATCAGGGATGTAGGTGGTTTTCCTTTGAGAATGATCCTCTTCACAATTGAAAAATTAGCTGGCAGTGTGACACTACATCTGGCAAACAGATCATATATGTAGTATGCACTGGAGTGTCTAGAGCCAAAAGTTTTCAACTGGTGCGCGGTTGTGCTTTCTTCACTGAAAGAAAAATTGACCAATGTAAAAAGTGGTAAGATGAATAATTTCTGCTATGGTTCGATCTTCATTGCTTTTACCTTAGAGAGAATCCCATTGATGCAACTATAACATGTATCACTGGGTGCAGTTGGTCCTAGAGATCCACGCATGCGGAGGTGGGTCAAATTGATGGCTCGAGATGCAGGTCAGTTAAAAATCATTTTTCCACAACATTCTTCAATTGGCTCGAACGACAACATCTTGTCATCGAGGAGCATCCATACTCAGGGATGGATTTCCGTGGAGATCTAGATTTGATTCTACTAGTTGGAGCACAATGGGGTGCTATCGGTAAATTGTTTGACCAAAAGTATATTTTGATTTTTCAAGTTTCTACATGTTTTTTTACATTTTTAATGTTTCCAAGACTAAACTAAAATCATTCTTATGCATGCAGATGTGGGTACTGTTCGACTTGTGGGGCAAAAATAGGTTGCAGTTGGGCTGGCGTGGAGAAACAATGGGAGAACAGTTCTCCAGGACTTAGATTTGGTTGAGACCTTAGCAGAGTCGCAGGATCACATAGAGGGATTAACCTTGGTATTCTGGATGTATGGATCGAGCAGTTACCTATGAGGCTGCAGTGCCACACTATTGGTGTTCCTAGCCGCTGGGAAAGGATTTTGCGCATGATAACATAGGCTGTGACCTATTACCATGAGCACCACTAGATCTACTTAGGATGTTTTGCATACATTTTGAGTTTTTTGGGTTAGATGACGAAACGTGTCTTGGACACAAATTTTGTAAAAAAATTTAAAACACTTATCTATTTTACTTTCAAAGTTTTCTATGCTTATATGCAATCTTATTCAACTGGTGATGTGAATTGAAAATATTACTTTTACATGTGTCGCAAATGTCTATTTAACAGATAATTCGATTGAGAATCAGTTAATGTGTTAAGATTTTTGGAAATATGTTGATATTAAATTTGTTTAAAATGCCTTTCCAAAATACGAACTCTAAGGAACATACGAAAAATTGTTAGATTTTGGACTGTATAAATGTTTTTTAGTTGTAGTACGAGTTGCAAGTCCAGCCTAATGATGATTCATTGAATGCCAAGTGAAATGACATCAGAGAGATGTTCAATCAATGCGCTATACTCAGCGATGTTGTTCATCGATTGACCGATACAAATCCCTTGAAAACTCACTAACTCGCCACTTGGATCAAAAATATCCCATGATGCAAAAGACAAATTATGCATACTATGACTAGAACCATCGACATAACCAACAAAAGGTTCTAAAGACTCTGACATCTGCAACAAATGCCATGCGGATTACTAACTAGATAAAAACTCTAAAAGATACACACACCCACATGCAATGAAAGCATATATACAGTGAGTTTTACTACACTCAATCAATCATAGTAACGTTTGAGGTACAGCCCGTTTTGACGCTATGATAATGGAATCCCATCATAATCTACTAACTCGTAGGAACCTTTTGCCAGAACACGCTTGACAATATAAGGACCCATCCACATTTGTTTGAATGTCCTTGCTCCAAGTTTATTAGCTTCCTGATCGTAAAGCAAGACTAGGTATCCTTTTGAGAAGATACGAGGCTTGACATTTCTATCATATTGCGCCTTGATTCATTTCTTATGTGCTTCGTTAGCTAATGAGGCATCACGACGGGTTTCATCCAAATGGATTAATTCCAAGAAACGTGCATCTTCTTCAGAAGTGTCGGGTAACAGGTCAATCACGATTTGGAGAGATGAAATTTCACATTGTATCGGTAAGATTGCTTCCAAACCATACACCAACTGAAAGGGTGTGAATCCAGTTTCATTTCTCATCGAGGTTCGATATGCCGACAAGGCAGAGTACAGGATTAAGTGCCAGTTTCTCTCATGAACCCCTATCATTCTCTGCAACATCCACTTTAGGACTTTGTTGATGGCCTCAACTTGTCCATTTGCTTGCGGGAAATAAGGGGTAGAACTATCATGTGACAATCCTAACTTAGCAGTCAACTCAGCCATCATGTGATTGCAAAAATGCAACCCATGATCTATAACTATAGCTTGTGGTACACCAAACTGGGGAACCACATGGTTAAAAAAGAAAAGAGCGGCCATTTCGCCACTGTTGTTCAATGTTGGCATCGCCTCGACCCATTTGGTAAAATAGTCAACGACAACTATAATATACCCATGCCCCCCGGTTGAGGTGGGGTTACATGTCATGAAGTCAATGCACCATTTGGCAAATGGTCCAACATCAATGACCGGATGCAATGGTGCAGGTGGTAATTTGGTTTTTCAGTCATATATCAGGCATGTGTGACAACTTCTGACAGCAATAATACAATCTTTAAATATAGTTTTCCAGAAGTAACCGACACAGAGAATTCTTTGTGCAGTTGCATATCCAGATAAGTGTCAACCACAGGCACTTGAATGGCAATCATTCAATGCTTTCTCAGCTTCCTCATGCGTGAGGCACCTCCATAAAATCGTATCAATACCACGACATTAAAGAGTGTCGCCAATAATCAGATAATCTTTGGCTTGGTATCGAATACATTGGTGTTGCGAGCGAGAGGTATCAGGCTGGAAAGTTTGGGTCTCGAGATAAATCAATATATGTCCATACGATGCATCAGATGACAATATCAGAAATAGAGATTCATCCAAAATTGATGGTTCAAATGTTGAATCAATGGAGATTGAGGAAAGGTTGCAAAGTAACTCTGTGAAAACTAGAGATTTCTTTGATTTGGACTTGATGAATTCCAGATCAAACTCTTGCAAAATGACTATCCATTTTGAGTATTTCCCCCCAGCAATTGACATGACAAAATGTATGTCATAGGGTTGCAATCCAAAATGACAGTTGTTTTCCAGAGCAGGATGTAATGGTGAAATCTTTGAACAGCTTGCACAGATGCCAAAGCTAGTTTCTTAACATAAGAGTATTTACTTTTTGTATCATTGAGATTACGGCTCAAATAATAAATTGGATGTTCAATCCCATTTTCCTCTTGGACTAAAACCATGGCAATGGTTGTAACTGTAGTGGCAAGATATAGGTAATAGTCGTTTTGATAATTTGGAGAGTACATTGATGAAGCTCTAATCAAGGTATCTTTAAGATCATCAAAGGAAGCTTACGCAACCTGATCCCAATGGAAGGGTATCTCCTTTTTCAATAGACGCGTAAAACTTTTAGCCATCTCAATGTAATTAGGAATGAACCTCCTCATAAAGTTTTCCTTCCCTTGGAGTCTTTGTAACTATACAAGATTTGAAGGTGGAGGAAAATCAAGAATTGCTTGAACCTTTAATGGATTAAGTCAAATCCCCTCTCTAGACAGTACAAATCCAAGCAATCGACCAAAACTAACACAAAACACATATTTGTGTGGATTGAGTCATATCTTGTAGTGTCGGCATCGTAAAAATATTGCTCTCAAATGTTGCGGATGATCAGTCCACTTTCGTCAATGAGCAGGTAAATCGTCAAGGTAAGGTTGAACAATGTGCTTGATGTCATGGAAGGCATAGTTCATTGCGCTCTGAAATGTGGCCTCTGCATTCTTCAAACTGAATGGGAGTTTCCTGTACGTGAATGTACCCCATGGACAAATAAAGTTGTTTTAGATTGTTCCTGTGGCCAGATATTGATTTGATTGTAGCTGGAAAAACCATCCATAAATGAGAATATTTCGCATCAGGCACATTCGTCAATAATCTGGTCGATAAAAGGAGTAGGATAATTGTCCTTTGGACATGCCTGATTTACATCCCTATAATCGACGCACGCTCAAATTTTTCCTTGTTTCTTCATGACTAGAACAATGTTGGAAACCCAGTCAGTAAGAGGTATAGGGTAAATGAAACTAGCATGCAAAAGTTTTTCAACTTTTGCTTTAATTGCAGCGGCTTTCTTTGGATGAAAAGGTTGAAGCCGCTGTCGTACTGGCTTGACATCAGGGTACATTTTGATTTTTTGTTCAACAATACTAGAGTCAATGCCTGACATCTCCTTGTAAGACCATGCAAATATATCTCTAAATTCACGAAAGGGAGTACAATAACTATTGAGTTCTGATGGAGAACAAGATTTTCCGACGTGAATGTTTTCTATAGCATTATGCTTGGTCGAAATATTGATAGAAATTGTTTCTTCAATATTTGACAGGTTTCGCTCAAATCTTCTGTGTCCATGAAAACTGAATTCGAAAGGAAATCAACAACTGAAGGGTGGTTTAGTTCATTTGAATAATCTTCAATGTCATTTGGAGGATGGGAACGATGATGATAATCTTTCCAAGGTTCTTCTCCTATCATCATTGATTGGACGATTCCTTCATCCATAGAATGTATACGTGAGAAAGGATCCAAAGAAGTACCATGTTCTAACGAATGGTTTACCCATACAATTGGTGAATGCAGATTTGGGTTTGTCACACAAGCCCAAAAAATTGATTGCTATGCTAGCTCAATGGGACTTAGCGGCATGACCTCAATATTACTATTAACTTCAAAATTGTTGGTAATCCTTCTTAAATCAAATGAGGTGGAGGAAATCATGTTGCAAGCCTCTACTCTTGCTACTTTGCCAAATCAGATGGTGATGGTAGTGTAAAAGTACCTATTAGGGAAGGATATTTAAAGAAAACCTACTCCAACACTTTGAAGTGACAGCAGGGGTTTGTGTACCAACAGAATGCTTCATGTAGCCTGTGAACTATGGCAAAGAAGGCAAGTTGATCGATAACTATGATTCCACCCTTATGAGGGAACGCAATAGTACAAAAGTATGTGGAAACCACAACACCCATAGCATATACCCATCGCCTTCCTAGTAAAATGTTGTAATCGAGGGGTTTGTGTTGGGTTGTGTTATATTCTTTCCATGACTAGCCCACATAGTTAACTGGGGGGTTCGAGGGGGGGCGGAGCCCCCCTTCGTTGCGCCAGTTGTGTAGCCAGGGGGAGTCACAGGGGGTTTGAGGTGTACCTATAACCCCACTTTATGGGGTCTGGGGCAGCGCCTTGGAAAATTTTGGTTTTGGACCCTATGTTAGGTTGGGCAGACCCACCTATGGTTTTGTGCATGATTTTCGCACATGGTTTTTGGACGCGATGGTTTTCAGTCCACGGTTTTAGATGTGATGGTTTTTGGTCCATGGTATTGGATTCTTCGGCATGTATAAATATGTATTCTAACATTGAAAGGAACATAATGAAAAATCAAGCTGGTAGTCCTGGTTTTGGGATCCAGGGGAAAATCTCTGTGCATATGTGTTTTATGTGTTATGCTCT
>APFE031595867.1:0-42150 GCA_000404065.3 Pinus taeda | reverse complement strand
TTTTAATTTACAATTAAATTTAATGAGCCAAATCATTTTATATAGTATATTGTTTTTCTGTTTGCTAGGTAAAACGAGTCTTGAGATGACTAGCATGCCTAACTTGTTGCTTGAGTAACCACGACCCATATACATTTAAGCTGTCAAAATCACCCAGGGTCGCGCCTAGCCCGGGCCACACCAACAATTAGCATGGCTAGATTTTTGCCCATGAAATTTCGAACGGGTGACCTTCACACCACAGAGTGCCTTAGTAGAAAACCCTGTCATCGTAAGCTCTACACTCGTGGGCTATTTTATATAGTACATTTTATTGATATGTTAATGTTTTGTTAATGTTTTATATCAAAATAGTTAAATTGATTGAAAAATACATTAAAATTATTTTATTTACAACAATATTGGAATATTTTCTTATAAATTTTTAATGACATGTATTAACTTCATATTGCACAATGAAAGAATTACACATCTTCCTCATAACACCACAAAAATGTCTTAACCATATACATTTTTGGACTTTTTTGTGCTCCAAAAATTAATTACTTACTATAATTGTATTACTTATAATTTTATTGTAAACACATATTATAAACAATCAATGCCTTTATATGATATTGTCTCCCCTATCTCTGGCTAAAAAAAAATCTCAATTATTTCTAGAATTTATTAAATTATACATATAAAATACTTTTTAGTTCAAAATAATTTAAAGGAAAGCACTGTCAACATACAATTACATTGACGAGGTTCGTAGGGTTTTGGTAGAATAGAGTCAAGAATAATTAACTTCTCATATAGCCCCTGCCACATGGAATTTGTTTGTCTCAGATGCGAATTTTCGTCAGTCCAAGGTGGTCACAAATTGGTTAGGTTCTCCATCAGAAGGGGGTATTGTTACATCAAGAGGGCATATATCAGAGGAGCTCCAGTCTTCTAGCCATGTGATTAGCAATTTTTTGGTTTAATTTCATTGGTTTTTTACCACAGGTTACTTAGGGTTTTACCCCTCGCTAGGTTAATGGTGGTGTTTTGACATCGGTGGAGTCATGTGTTTTTAACTTATTAGAACTTGTTTTTCCTGGAGGGTTTAGTATTTATGCTCAAGGGGTGCTTCTGCATGGAATTCAAGAACCCGGATTTGAAAAAATTATGGTTTTTTCTATGCGAGAGGTGGTCTTACCATTTTCGACCATGGAAAGGGTTTTTCACTCATTGTCCTCAAGTCAGGTCTCAAAGGTAGAACAAGTGGTGAAAGCCTTTCATCCAACCTCAAGGAAGTTTTTTGAAGACATTTCATGAGGAAGGGGATGGAGGTGAACAACTGGTAGGGCTTGAAGAATGTGGAGAGCAAGCTAAGGAAGGTGGTGATGAAGAAGACTCTCACTCTCCTACTAAAGGAACATTTGGCTCATGGCTTAAATCAAAGAAGAATAGGGTTTTGAAGAGTGTGAAAGGTTATGCCTCTTACAAAATCAAGTTAGGAGATGACATGGAAATGACACAAGAAAAGTCTTCGATGGAGAAGTATTTGGTCAGAAGGGCCAAAGGGTGCAAATTCAACATCAAGACTTTGTCAGAGTGGCTTAGGGTCGAGATAACCACAAAGGTTAAAAAAACTCCTGAAATTTTCATTTTGGCAAACGGTTGGATTCAAATTAATTTCGGCTCTCTTAAGGAGGCAAAACAAATTGCCAAATATGTATGGTCCATTTATTTGACTCCAGTAATGTTCAAATCTTGGACCCCCGTTTTTTTATGCAAGTTGAGAGCAGCTTCACATTGTTCCTACTTGGGTTTGGCTTCCTAGCTTACCTTCCCATTTGTGGAACAAGAAGAGTTTCAACGATCTCAGAAACGGTATTGGGATTTTCCAAGAAGCTGACTACTCATTCAAAGATACCAAGGATATGTCAATGGTTAGAATCCTTGTGAGCTTGGACTTATGCAATGGTATTCATGAAACCATCAACATTGGCGAAGGAGTTGAGAGACTTCAAGTGCTCGATTATGAAGGGGTGTTGTTTCGATGTAAGCATTGTCACAAATATGGGCACAATGTCAGCCATTGCAATCTCTTGTTTAAAAAAGGCTTGGCTCAAGGGGAGGTCAAGGAAAATTTGAAGGTGGAACCTCTATCAGACATGGGGGTGAGCTCAAAGGAAGGGGGAATGGGACCTTAGGTGGGGGAAAAATGTTGGATTATCCATAAGGTTTAAGTCAGATGGAAGCAAGGTCACACTCTTAGGATCAACTTGTTGGTGACAAGCTCTCTCCTCTGGCCACTAGTGGGATTTCAACCTCGGTTTTGCATCCTCTAGGTTTTCGTTCATCCATTCCTAATGTTACTTTACTTGCAAATTATTTTTTGAGTTTCGGAAATGATCAAGGTCCCACTTCTGAGGGTCTAGGGTCTGAAGTATCACATCCAGTTTCAAGGTGTGCTTATGTCAAAGTCATTTGTCTTGTCCCATCCCCATTGATGTCCCTTTCCTCTTCGAGAGCCTCAATATCTTTTGCTCATTTTAGGAAACAAGAAGTAAAGGAGATATTTTATAACTTGTGATCCATACATATTTTCCCCTTGTTGAAGGTCAGCCAGGAGGTCTAGGACAAACTATGATCTCCTCTCTTAGGTCTAAGAGGCGTGGGAGGAAATCAATTTTGTCCAAAGAGAAAGAGAAAGCCATAGAAGAGATGGTTACAAGTAGATAATTATCCATTACTAGGGCACTTAGAGCTTTGAATTCCCATGGGTTGGTTTACTAATGAAATTTTATCTTTCAATTGAAGAGGTTTGGCAAGTTCCTCCAAAAATCTTGTGCTCAAGAGGCTAGTTAGGGTCAAGTGTCTGGATATTATTTTTCTCCAAGAAATCTTGGGAGCTAGGGAGGCAATCTAAAAAATGTTGGAGTCTCAGTTGGGAGGCTAGCATTTTATTACCTTGAATGCTTATGGTTGTTCAGGGGTCTTGCTGTTGGAGGGGAAATTCACAAAGTTCTTGTACATAATTTTTGGAGTATTATTTCTGGGGTGAGGATTGAAGTTTTCTCTTCGAAGTTGGGTGCTCCAATTATTTGCATAAATATCTATGGGCCTTGTGAAGGGAGAGTGGATTTCTAGCACAACTTTTTTGGGTTGACAGTGTTGGAAGTTGAGAATCTAATTATTGTTGGGGGGGGGGGGGTTTTAAACTTCTCCATGGGCGTTGCTGGGTCCTGGGGGACCAAGGCTAGTGTTGATAACCTTTATGATTTCTTTTTTAGTAAGCTAGTGGAAAACAAATTGTTGGATGCAGAGCATATAAAGCTAAAACCTTCTTTGAGAAACCATCATATTGGGGAGGATCTAATTGCAAAAAGGATTGATAGATTTCTAGTTATAAAAGCACCAATGGAGTGTTTCAATAACGTTCGACAATGGGTAGGCTTTGGGGGAGAGTCAGATCACTCACCCATTCTGTTGGAGCTTAAGGATCATGGCTCCAAGCCTGGTAGTCATTTTAAATTAAATTCTACTTGGATAAAAGATGAAGAGATTGTAAAATTGTTCACTGAAGGTTGGATCCCTTCTGATCCAAATAATGGATCTTCGAATGCTCAGTGTTTTTAAGAGAACCTCAAGCAGGTCAAGAGTATGGTTGTGGATTGGCGTAAGAAGAAACATAGGAGAGAGGAGGAGGAACCCATTGACATAAAAATGGAGATTCTTGCTATCTTTGATTCAAGGGAAGAGGGATTTCTGAATGTGAAATCTAGAGAAACACTGGTTCGTTTGGAATCCCACATGAAGGCCATCCTAGAGGCCCAAGAATCTTCTTAGAGATTGAAAAGCAGAGCCATCTGGCTTGAAGGCAGGGATGAGAATACAAAATTATTCCAAGATTATGCTAAGGGAAGGAAGTTGTGCAATACAATATGGAATCTTCAAGACGAGGAAGGTAGGGAGGTCTCTAATTTTGAAGGCCTTGCTTTCTTAGGTCGAGATCATTTTCATAATTTGCTTAAGGAGCTTGTAAGGGATAGTATCTCTGAAGTCATAAGGGCTTCCCAATTATTCCCTAAGTTTGTGGATGATGAAGATAGTAGAGCTCTGCTGGAGGAGGTATCTGAAATGGAATTGAAGGTTGTTTTGGCCAACTTTCAGAAAGAAAAAAGGCCAGGTCCCGACGTGAGGGGTTTTTTTTTATCTTATTAGCAAGGATATGTTGGGATTTGTAAATGAATCAAGAAGGGACACCAAAGTGGACAAGCCTATCTCTTTGGTAGACTTTTGTCCTATTTCTCTCTGCAAATGTATCTACAAGGTCATCTTGAAGGTCATTGCTAGAAGATTAAAGCCTATTCTATCAGAATCTATATCAAAAGAACTAATATTTGGTTTTCTTGAAGAGAGACAGATTCATGAAGCCATTGGGGTGGCCCAAGAAGGTCCTCATAGTATCAAATCTCTTAGATTAAAAGGAGTTCTAATTAAACTTATTCTCTCAAAAACCTATGATGATGTGAGTTGGATGTATATTAGACTCCTACTGACTCACTTAGGTTTTGGTATTGATTTTGTTAATTAGGTCATGGGTTGCATTCGATTGGTTTATTTTGCAGTTTTGATAGACAAGTCAGCCTCCCATTTTTCCATGCTTAAAGAGTTCTGAGACAAGGTTGCCCCCTATCTCCTATATTGTTCATGTTAGTCGCTGAAGGAATTAACCATTTGTTGGAATATGCTAAATGTAGAGGTGATTTCTAGGGTGCAATTATTACTAATGCTCTTGCAATCACCCATTTATTATTTGTTAATGATATTCTAATTTTTTTATAATGGTTCTTTTAAAGATGTTGCTAAATTATTTGAGATTATTGACATGTTTGGGAAAGCCACAAGCATGGTTGTAAATGCCAAGAAATATTCTATCTCTACTCAAACCTGGAAGGTCATGAATTGCGAAATCTCATGAATGTTTTCCCTTTTCACCTGTTAGAGTTGGCAGCAGATTTAAAATAATTGGGTTTTCATTTGAAACCTAATTGCTATAAGAAGGAAGATGGTCTTGGTTAATTGCAAAGCTAGAGAAAAGATTAAAAGGATGGACCTTAGGGTGGATGTCAAGAGAAAGGAGGTTAATTATGGTCAAATAGGTGTTGCAAGCCATTCTTGTGTTCTTGATGTCAACAACATGGATCCGAGGAGAGTCTTAGAAAAATCCAGAACAATTTGTTTCAAATTATTGTGGGTTGGAACTCAAGAACATTTTGTTCTCCCTTGCGCTAAATGGGATTGTATTACTTTGCCTAAAATGCTTAGTGGATAGGGTCTCAAATGTATTTTTATGTTCTCAAAAGCCTTAGCAACAAAATGTGGATGAATACTTTTGTCCACTCACAACTTGTGGACTTTGGTGGTATATTAGAAGTACATTCATTCTTTCTCCTTGGAAGATTAGATAAGGTTGAGGGATAAGCCACACATCAATATTTCAGTCATTTGGCAATGTGTTCTTAATTATTTTGATCTTATTGCCTTGGGTCTTGCTTGGAAGGTTGGTAATGGTTTGAAGGTGAGATTGGGTTAGGACCCTTGGCCAAGTAGTGAGCTAAATCATTGACTACCTCAAGAGCTCATAGATCAGCTGAGAGACAAAAGTATTTCATGACTTTCACATATCGATAACCTAGCTCATACTTCTATTTGGCGTCGAGGACGGTTATCAGCTGAAGCCTTGCATATTGATAAGGAATTATGTGACATTTGGAACAATTATTTAGATGCTCTTATTGTTGCACATATTAGACTTTCCTAGAATGATGATGAGTTGGTATGGACTCACTCTTCGACGGGCATATATGCTCCTAAGTTAGGTTATCTTCACTTGAATGTGGATGTCACTGAAGCAGAAGGAGAGTGATTGTGGAAAGGAGTTTGGAAGGTAAAGTGCTCGGCAAAATCTCACCTTTCATGTGGTGCCTACTAGCTAACAAAGTACCTACCTAGGATTTATTGCAGAAGCATCATAAGATTAGCCCCAACTGGTGCTCCTTATGCAAGTCGAACGGTGAATCCATAGAGCAACTTTTTGCTAAATGCCCTTTCTTTTTGTTAGGTCTAGAATATGTACAACTCTATTTTAGGCCAAGCCTATGTCTTGCAAGGGCCAATTTTGAGGAGAAGTGGAGGTTATTGGTTCATTGAGACAACATTGAGACAACTTGTTGCAAACCCATCATATCCATCATAATACTAATGCAAATTGGTAAAATAAAAAGCACATGCAAAACAAAATAGCCTCAAAATGCCTTCAATTTATTATTTTCTAAATTTTAGAAATGATTTGATAATATTACTTTGCAAAATTTTCACATAAAATCAGAAAATTGATTAAATAAAACATATTAATTTTTTTCCTCTTTTTCTAACTAAAATGAACCCAAGTCTAAACTAACTTTAAAATTACAATTATTACACCCATAAATATAACCATTACACATATAATCTTTTAACACGTCTTCATTATTAAAAACACAATTTTAAGTGGATTTCACAGTATATGTCTAGTAAGTAGTGGTTATCTTTATGTTAATTAGGAATTTTCGAAATATTTTGAAATTTAGAATTAAATGTAAATCTCACCAAACCAGATGTTAAAAAAAAAAAAAAAAAAAAAACCGTCAAGATAATAATCATCCTTAGTCCCTACATATCTTGCTCTAATTTTAGGCACAAATATTCCAAATTATGGGCATGCCATGTGTTCCATGTGGTGGGGCTATGGGCATGGATCCTTTAAGTGAGTTATAATTCACTCTTCTTGGTTTTGGATGAAGATCATAAACACTAATTCAACAATCTTAATAACTATAACCTAAGTTTATATAGTTTTATTTGGGATTAGACCACTAAACTTGTGAAGACCATATCTAAAACCACATCTTCAAGACTAACTATCACATTGAATTGGCAAAATTTGGAGCAGAACTATGCATTATAACTAGACATTTAGGTTTTGGAGTTACATTCTCTGCATATTTAGGTATTTAGGTTCTGAAGCTACGATCTCTGCCATTTTTTTGGAAGCCATTTGCATAGACGTTTGGTGGTTGATGATACTTCTACAAGCACTGGATTATAGTAAGAACGATGCCTACAGTTATGTCGTATAATCTTAGGGTTTTTGTGAGGAAGGTTTCTCTTCTCCAACGGATGGAAGAGCTGACATCTATGTAACTGTGCATAGTGGGAGCTCTGTTAGCCTTGACACTACAACAGGCTCAAATTCTTCAACAGTCTCCTTCACGGTATAATTGTCCATGTAATGGCACAATAAAGCTCGTTAAGAACCGACAGATTCACCAGGAACTGAACCATCCATGAAAAGTTTGACCTTATTCGCATTGTGTGCAAGTTGGTTCTAGAAACTAAATTTTGAATTGATGAAAATTTTGTCCTCCTTCATGGATTTTAATTACAATAATACAGATAAGAATTTGTAGTGCCACATAAGAGTAAGAGTGAAAATAAATTAGGTGATATGTGGTTTGACGGTAAGTCAGGCTGGGTGAAACCAATGAGAAGGATGAAACATAAATAGAAATAGAAATAGAACAATGTTACAATGCTAAAGACTAACTATAGAGACTAAAAATTCTAAAAGCTTTATGTGCATTGAAAGAGAGTTACGTTACAATGTCAAAGATTGATTATGGAGAGTTTTATTAGGGTTCTTTGGTTCTTTAAGGAGATTAAGGCACAAATAAAACTATCTCATTAAAGCATATAAATTTTATGGTGAACAGTAGTAAAATTTATTATGTAGATTAGTTTATTTGTGTGGGATTTAGTTTTTATTTGGTTGAGGATTTAAATTTTATGATGAGAAATTGAGAGTGACACTAACTAATGGAAAGAAAAAATGTCCCATCAAATATTTATGAGTAATCAAGCCTCACAAAATTTTAATGATAATCAATGCCAAAGATTGATTATGGAGAGTTCTATAAGGGTTCTTTGGTTCTTTAAGGAGATCAAGGCACAAAAAAACCATCTCATTAAAGCATATAAATTTTATCGTGAATAGTAGTAAAATGTCTTATATAGATTAGTTGATTTGTGTGGGATTTAGTTTTTATTTGGTTGAGGATTTAAATTTTATGATGAGAAGTTGAGAGTAACACTAACTAATGGAAATAAAAAAATGTCCCATAAAATATTTATAAGTAATCAAACCTCACACAATTTTATTGATAATATTCCTAAATCAATAAATAAACAAATAGTTATTCCATTTAATATTAAAACTAATCCCAACTTACACTCAAATTCCCTAAACCAATACAATAATAGTTATCAAATTATTATAACCCATAACTTCAATATATATATTATATATATTATATATATATTTATTATTCATATAAATATAAGAAAAAAAAGATTATTGGCATATTATTAATATATTCAATCTCCTTTAACTTAATTCCATGTTTTACATTTTAATTAGATTCTCCATAACCCTTTATTTATCTGTCTTTTATATATATATATGTATTTTTTTTTTAAATTTATAAATGATGAATTGTTAAATGTATTATTATAATTTAGTTAAATTTATTAAATTTAATTGAAATATATAAATCTCTTAATTTATGATAATTTTTTAGATTTTTTATATTTTCAAAGTTTGAAATAAAATTTCGAGAAGAAAACTAATTAAAGGCTTGATATTAATAAAAAGTATTTATATTCATCATTGATCTTTCATTAAGTTTATTTGAGATTTTTAGTGGGCTATATCTTTTAATAAAAAAAATATGTTTTTTGGAAGTAGATATGTTGAAATTGGAATAAAGAGGTTTAAGGTACACATTGTTCTTGCATGATGATGTATGATTTTTTTTCAATGTTTGATGGTGGATACTATGTGTCTATTTTGCATTTAAAATTACACCGTATCCTTCAATACATCATATATGCAATATTGTCAAATATTCAATTCATTCATGTCAAAGTCAAATCATTCATGTCAAAGTAAAAAATCTTTTGAATTATTGAATTGAAAAAAATCATTAAATTTACAAATTGATTGATAAATAATTGAATTGTACAAAGGGTGAAGTAGCAAACCTTTTCAAAGTAAAAAATCAATAGTTAAAATTGTAAATAAAAAAAAATACATAAGTGAAATTGAATAAAGAGATCATTTTCATCAAAGTGTAATCATTACAAAAGGAATATTTTAGGGTCATGCATTATCAACAACAATTGATACCCCAAGGCTGGCAATAAGAGAAAACAAGCATGACACATTTATAAATATAAAATGGGTAAATGAGGAAAGCATTTGCAAAATGTCAATCGAGAAATTAAAGAACTATGATTTCTTACATGATTTAGATGATTGTATTGTTACTCTTTACAAGCAAATGTATATGAAAGATAAATTGACTAAATTGCTTAAAAACAAATTAAGTGAAAAGGAGTAGGAGATGTCAACAATGCAAATTGAGAACATGAAGTAAGATAAGTCAATGTTGATGCAACTTCTGACACAAATGACCTAATGTAAGTGATTGATATAGATACAATAAAATACAGAATTAATGGTTCCTTAAATATTTATGAAATGGAATCATTCATTAACAATAAATTGATGAACAAAAGTTTTGTTGAGGATGAATTGCAATAAGAAGATGTCAAAACACACAATGACACCATTTAAAGCAATATAATTGAATGTGAACTTAATTTATGTTTTGAAACTACAAAAGAAACATTCATTAAGATCAGCAAGTACAAAAAGATTTTTCCAAATAATTGTAAATTAACAAGAATCACGATGGCTTAAGATATGAGAAAGACATAAACTTTCATATTCTACACTACTTCAAACTAGTTTAGTTTGTGACTATTGGATATTTGCTAAAAGTTTTAAGGAGCAAGATTCAAATGTTTAACATGTTGATGTAGGAGTTAACGATACATTTAATAATAAACACATTGAGGAAATTTAAAAAAAATGCTAGTATTGTCATTGAATTGGCCATATGAAGACATTTTTTTGATCTCCATCTTTGTCTTTAGTATGGGAAGACACATAATCTTTCAGAAAATGTTTATGGAGACATTGTTTTGATCTCCATCTTTGTCTTTAGTATGGAAAGACAAATAATCTTTTAGAAAATGTTGAAAGAAGAAGGTTAAAAAGAAAACAATGCATTATGGCTATATCAACTTTTGACCGTGGTATCTAAAGCCAAGCCAAAAAATTTCATAACTCTTACCATTGAGTTTAAATATAGGTAAATACATATTTGGATGGAGAATTTACAAAAGCAAATGGATTTAACAATTTGGGTATGACTAGGGTCTAACTTTAAAAACTCAAAGTTGAGTGCATGACTCCAAAATGTTACTCCCTTGCATGTTAAGGGAGGGAGTATATTAATTAAGTGAAAATAGTTAGTGGACAACCAAAACCACTAGATATATGGCATCGAATAAAAATTCTTAATGACTAACCAAAACCATTACGTATATGGATGAAAGAGCTATTGAAGAATAGAAGACTCCAAAGTTCAAGCTTGGATCCCTTCGACATGACATCTCTCCTTTCAATTGAAAAAAGGGGGAATATTAATGATGATTTTCAAATTCAAAGTTTTGACAATAACAAGAACTATGAAACTGTAATGATTAATAACTTATGGTTCAATTGAATCATACACATAATTTTAATTGAAGATTGAGATGTTGATTGACACTATATGTGTGTCACTTTCTGAGAGCAAGCCTATGGCCATTTGTTTCAGCTAAGTGGCTATTAGATCATAGTAGAGGACAACTGGGCCGATGTGCATCATTTTTGTTTAGTATTGATTGGGTTGTTAGGAATTTTTAGGGAAGATGATGACTCAAGCTAATTCATTTCTCATAGTCCACTCTCATTAGATATTGAATTTCATACAAGTGGACAATGCATATATTGTAACTCACATGTTCAAACAATGGGATATTATATATTATATGATTTTATAGCATCCAAATTTAGTGGTTTTGGAGGAAAATATTCAGCTAAGCTTAGCTTAAAATTTTCAGATTGAAGAATTGGAGATGATATGAGTTTATGTACTAGTTCTTTTTTCGTTGTTGGTATAATTACTCAGACTTATTATTGAGGTGAGGATTATTAGGCTATGAGTCCCTATACAATCAAAAATTTCTAGATAATCTCTTTATGAGTTGTTATCTTTATCTCTTAATGAGGTGTTATTCTTATCCATTAAAGAGGTGTTAGTGTGAGAGCATATATAGGTCTATAGGTAGCTACATCCATGTACTATATATTGATATCTTTGGAATGAATCTATTCTTGAGAATGCTTAAGCCTTTTTCACCTTCTTCTTATGTTGTGTCTCTTTGTGTTATATTACTAGCTACAATAAGGGACATTTTTTAATATTTCTAGTAATGAATTAGCAAGCAACACCATTAAGGTGAACAATTTGATTTGAAAAAATCATGACAACATTGAGAGACCATCTCTATTTGTGGTGGGGGTGGGTGGTGAAGTACAAAAATTAAGTGAAAATGTAAATCTCTTGCACCTTAAGGCGGAGAAGCACACAAATGAAATGGGAAGGGTGTTGTATTGCACCTTGAGTGGGGGGGGGTGTACAAATGATGAAAAAAAAATGAAGCTCTCTTACACCTTAAGGGAGGGAGTATATTGATTAAGCGAAAATAGTTAGTGGTCAACCAAAACCACTAGATACATGGTATCAAATAAACATGGTTATTGATCAACCATCACCACTGGATATTTTGATGAAAGAAATATTGAAGAAGAGAAGACTCCAAAGCTCCAGTTTGGATCACTTCAACATGACTCATCTCTCGTTTCAATTGAAAAAAGTGGGAATATTAATGATGATTGTCAAACTTATTTTTTTAACAACAAAAACAACAACCACAAAGTTTTAGTAATTTATCACTTGTGGTTTGAATTGAATCTTCCACATTATTTAAAATTGATGGTTGGGATGTTAATAAAAACTACTGGTGTATCACTTTCCGAGAGCACATTATGGACATTTTTTTCACCTAAGTTGCCATTAGACCATAATAGAGGACAAATGGGCCCATATGCATCATTGTTTCTTGACATTTGATTGGATTGTCAGGAATTTTTAGGGAAGAGTCCGACTTAGGCTAATTTATTTTTCATAATTTCCTCTTATTAGATATTGAAGTTCACATAAGTGGATAATTGCATATATGGAACTCACATGTTCAAATAGTGGTATTTTTATAGATTATATGATTTTCTAGCATCTAAATTTGACTATTTTTTATGCAAATATTCATCTAAGATTAGCTCAAGAGTTTTAGATTTGAATAATTGGAGATGATATGAGTTTATGCACTAGATTTTGTTGCATTATTGGTATAATTTTTTGAATTAATGGTTGAGGTGGGGGTTGTTAGCTTATGAGTCCTTAGATAATCACAAAGTGCTAAATCACCTCTTTATATTTAATGAGGTCTTATTATTATCCACTGATGAGGTATTATAGTGTGAGAGCATATGTATATCTAGAGGTGGTTACATCCATGTACTATCTATTGATATCTTTGGAATGAAAATATTTTTGAGAATGCTTAAGCCTTTTTCACTGTCTTCTTGTGTTGTATCTCTTTGTATAAAATTACTAGCTACAATAAGGGAGATTTTTTAATCTTTCTAGTAATGAAGTACTAAGATACAATGCTAAGTTGAACAATCTAAAAAGGTCATGACAACCTTGAGAGGCCTTCTCTATTGGTTAGAGTGGTGTGGGAGTTATAGTAAAAATAATGGAAATTGAAGGAAATAGAGGCCTCAATGATAAAAAGGATTCTAACGATTAGTTCATCGCTTTTTGTCAGTTTTGTTTTGGAATTAGTCTCAGAGAGGAGAAGAGCACCAAAAGGGAGAAGGAGAAGGAAAACAATCAAGCAAAGGAATGACAAGGAAAGCAAACAAAAGCAAGGTTCAAGCAAGGAAAATTTGGATCAAGTAGCTTCAACAAGAATACTTTTAGGTAACAGGTTGCACGTATGATTTCCTAGCTGGTTTTGACATGCACAATATGTGCATGTTGGTATTTGGTTCTTTTGCTATCATTGGCATGGATTTTGCTGGGTATCGACAATGGATTTTAGCCTTACCTTGCCATTCCAGATAGCCATGGTGTGATGAGACTTTTCTCAGTTTGAGCTTTGGATTTCTGGAAGACTTTGGATTCGAGTGAGTTGGTCTCAAGAAAATTCCCAAAGGCCTAGGAATCCCTTGACCTGTAATGGCGGGATACACAATAAAGCTTGAGGGTGGAGACGGGAAAATTCCTTAAGGTATTGGAGAAGAAATTTTGAGGCATCCAAGCTCGGTTTGGTTTTGTGATCTCGACATTGATTTAAGTGAGATCATAGTATGCTGAGGGTGGAGGAGGTTTAACCTCTGGATTCCCTTGGTTGTTTATGGATTTGTTTATCCCATGAGATCCTACATTCATGCTTGGAATATGGCACGGGGGTGATTGGCTGAAAGAAATATTTGGTTAAGCCAATCTATGGTCGCGTGGTACGTGGAAGTCCCAAACCTAGTTGGCTTTTGCCTATGTTTAATAAGAGCTAAGTTTCTCTTTCTTTGATGATGAAATGTACTTGTTATTATGTGGCTTTAATGGTTGTTCTCTTATTGTTATGTATCTGGTTATATACTAGTTATAAGCATGGTTTTATGATACATCTTCGTCATGGCTCTTTTTATGTTTTTACTTGTAACTAAATGAATAATTTGTGTAAGACCTAATTGATGTTATGAAAACTAATGTGAGAAGGCGGTAACCCTTCTTGTTAAACCTCAGATAAGTTTTCAGCTCCTTCTGTTCATACTTGCATTCATGACCTGTAGGTTGCATGTTTAGCAAGTGTTTAACAGAATTTCAATCCCGGTTGGGGAAGGTCGGGTCAAGTCTCAGTTTCAGTTTTGGTTTATAAGTATTGTTTCTATGTCATCTATCATCTCTGGAAGTTTCATAAAGTTTTGGGTAGAGGCTTGAGACCTAGCCCTGAAAAAGTGGTTCAGAATTCGGGGTCACTGGCATATAACTGAGCACAAAAGTCCATATTCGTTGGGAAGAAGGCCTATGGGAGCAACTGGAGGATCATAATCACTTGGATGCCTTGGAAAGGAAGCGAATGGGGCTTTAAGTCATGGAAAAAGAGAGTTATCTTAGGGGTTGGACACCTTGAGGGGTTGGGTTGCTTCTTCAGGTCCCATGGCACCTAAGGGAAGTCAATAAAGCCTTAAGTTGTGGACTCCATTTCCTTAAGGTCATATAGGGAATTGAGTCTTATCATAGTGACCCTTAGCTCATGTTTACCCGAGGCAAGTTGATGAAAGTGGGTAAATGTGGGAGGAGGCAGTTACATGATTGTACCTCGTGATCCAGATGTTGTGAGAGTGAAACATTTTGAGCTAGTGAGATTTGACATATTGTGAGAGGACATCATAGATAAGGGTACATTGAATATTCCAATGTTTGATAATACATTTTCATTATTTGCATGTTAGATTAATTTTCTTGTATACTTATTGAATTGTCTTGGAGAGATGTTTTCCAAGTTATTTCACGAGGACCATGGTGCTTTGGACTAGGGTGGGAGGCTCATATTTTGTTGAATTTTTGATGGATATAGCAAGCCCCACCTTTTGTAGGTATCTATCCACCATTCCCCTCTCTTTGATTCGATTTCATTTCTTTGTGTTTCTAGCTAAATCACATAATAGATTTAGGAGGTAAACCATTTCTTTGCTTTATAGTTTCTAACCCCTTTCTAGTTGTTATAGAAACACTTGAGGCTTAATCAAAACAACCTTAAAACAACCAATTGTAGGAGAACATTAATTTATGTCTTAATAAGTAATTCAATGTCTTACCCTTTTCCATCGTTTTCCTCTTTCAATTCTTAGTTTCCTTTAAGAAATGGGTGGTCACTCCACGATCTTCCTTCTCCCTTCAATTGATAGCAGGGTCAATTGTGTGGGGCATGATGAATCATTCTAAACATTGTACGTCATCACCAAAGTATTACTCCATCAAAATCACTGGACAATACTAAAGTAATTGGCTCTTGCCAAAAATCATTATGCCAAAAATGTGTTAGTACTAACTCCATTGAACCAAGGCTTCACATGCAATATTTTACTCCATAATTTGATGCAATGTAATATTTTTCAAAATATGTAATGAGAATTATAAGTAATTCATGGTTAAAAAACTAAATAAGAACATAAAGATCATAGAAAACACAAATAAGAGGCAAGATCACCTAAAAGGGAGGTGGCACCACAATGTAGAGTGGAGAAAACATTGAAACAAAAATATCCATTGTAAAGCTAATATATATTCCTTGGTTTGTGCCACATAATGAATTGTTACATGATCCCATTCTATTAGGATTGGCCTAACTACTTGATTAATTCCACTAACCACCTCATTAGTGATTACCTCTAACATATTAATTTCCTTACTAAGAGGACAATATATGATTAGGTACAATACTATTATATATTCATTAAGACACAATTTAATAAAAGTTAACCATTTACACCATTAGAATGGACAAAATAAAGTAGTTCACTGATGGTAGGAAGACCTAGGGAGATGAATCCTAAATGTTTCTTCGTCACCATAGGTTCGCCAGATAGTTGAGTGGTAAAGTATGATGCATTTCAGAGGTGTTGGAAATGTGAAGAATTAGTATGGAACTATGTTCATGGGAAAGAGAGGGTGAAGGAATAATTTAAAGTTGCATTATTGTGACTCATGTGATGTGTCAATGTTTGCAAGAGAGTTATTAATAGAGAGAAGATATTGGAGCACAACGATAATCATGAACGGAGTCAAGAGGTATGGACATTGAAAAAAATATCACATGGGGGGAAAATATTGATTAAAGACATTGTTTAAGAATTAGTTGCATGGTCCTGAACATGGTCATTTTGATGTTATTAGGTAAATTCAAAACGAATTTTGTTGCCACATGAAAGCTTGTACCAAAAGTTGATTATATCTTGTTATATGTGAGAGCATGATTTGGAACTTAGTCCTCATGTTTTCCATAATTTTGATATGAAAATGTTTGTAGATGTGGAGAGCGTGATTTTTTTGTTTCAATTCAAGAGGATTTGAGTAACTTTGATAACTAGGGGATTTTGAAAATATCTCAAAATAATGTTGTAGAGCCATGAAGAAAATAAATAAGATATAGATAAACATAAATAAGAGCAACTTATAGTGAATGGATCTCCCTTTTCCACTAGAGCTTTTATGTTAAACAAGAATGTAACTCTAAAATGGTTTTAACTTTTGCAAAATTATTTAAAAAAAAAATTATGACTACTTCTAAAATGCCACATCTAATAACAATGCATTCACTGTGATGACTCATACTAGTTAAAAGATATTCCAAAAATCATACTTGTGGTAGTACTAGAAATGCACTAAAAATATCTTGGTTGGCCAAGCTTTGATTGAACATCTGTTATTGAAATTGTTTATTTTTCACATAAATTTGAAATATGTAAACAATTTTTGAAAATTCTATTGGTTCATGTTTTACAAAATGATTTCAGTGTCATGGGCCTTTCTAACCTACTAATAAATCAATGGAATCATTTAGAAATGACATCGATAACTCTAAATGCATAAATGCACAAAGTCAAATCCCTTTGAAGAGAGTAGATCTAGTAAGAGGTAGAAATGTTTAAGGAAACTATATATTATGCCTTGACTCCAATGGTGTGAGATCTAGTAAGGTTAAGAAATGGAAACCCTCAAGGTGATTAGGTGATGGGAATATGTCTGCAAATATATGTGTGAAGGTTAAAATCTATAAATGAACGAAAATAATGACATGATCCTATGTGGCTATGGATCCAACAGAAGAACTAGCATGAAAATCCAAAGAAGCTTGATCATGGGTGTGAGATCTAGTAAAGGTAAGAGATAGAAGCACTTACAAATCCAAATATCTTGTGGAAACCCTTATGAAGCCTAATGGCATGAGACCTAGTAAGGGTAAAGGATGGAGATCTTTATGAAGCCAAATTATGTGATATCTATAGGCCACAACCATTTGGATCTTATCACACTCTTATAGAATTGATATGTAAACAAATTTAATGTTAATACTCATATACAAGAGAACACAAAAGATCAAGTACATTGGTATGAGAAGGGAAGAGACATTCCTAATGCAAACCAATTAGTATTACTAAATATATCTAGATTGCAAACATGGGGGAGAGATCAAAGTTACCCAAGTCTCCAACAAGACATAATGAAAGCAACTTCTAGAGAAAATAAGCTTCTAAGAGAAGAGAAATATACAAGGAATCTTCTAATAAAGTACATAGATACATGCACACTACATAAGAATGTGCAATAAAATACAATAGGCACGTTTCATCACATGGAATATATCTCATCAGTGCTTTAACTTACCCTTTGTCTTGAGCACTAATAATAGGCTTCATACAAATAACATATCTTATGAAGACTCATTTCATCTTGCATTGCAAAATTAAATCCATTCACATGCCGTGAAACACTTTGATTCTCATCCATGTTATGGCTTACACATATTGAAATTTTTTAAAATTCCTCAATAAACTCTTGCACACATTGATCTGTTATCTCAAATCCCACATTTGCTTGAAAAACTCTTGTTTATAAAAAACTATTATAATTTTATCCTTGATTTTGGATCCTATCTGATTCCAACTCTTGGTTTTCTCCTTCCCCTAATGAACTCACTCTCACTACACATAATCCCACAAAATAGTAGCATGACATTTAAACTTGGCACTTGTGAACTTCCCAATATTTGGGCCTTCAAATTTATCATAATTACATATATTTCCATTTTGTTGATCCAATCTATCAACACCTTGTCACTCAAGGTTCCATCATAGCTAGAAAATTCAATCTTGGATCCTATCTCTTTTTTTTACTAGAGGAACTGACAACTGGGCTAGTCTTGTGCTCTCATGGCACAAGGTTTATTATTGCCACAACTAAAACCCCTAGGTGAACCATGCTACCCCCAACATGTAGCCGAGGGTTAAATCGAAGGGATTTAAACCTCAAATATCATGGTACATAACACTTCATTATCATGATGATAGCCAATTGAGCTGCCCCTTAGGGGTTAATCTTCGATCCTATGTCACTCTTCAAGAATCTGATAATGTGTAGCACAATATCCTTCTTCATCTTCTTCATTTCCAATTCTTAAACAATTGGCTTTGAATTCCCCACTACGTTATCTTGTTTCTAGTTTCTCAATTCTTATTATCAACACATGCATTCCTTGGCTTACTATGTTCTATCTCCTTTTATCACCATATTTGAAATTTACAATGTTAAGTAGTTAATATATGTTCTCCACTCCATGCTCCACTTACTCTATCTTCTCGTAATGTTTCTTATACGACTCTGATACCAAAAATTGTACAACAATATCATGCAATTAACTCAAGATATTTACGTGTAGTTTACCCACAAATATGTGTAAAAATGTAAAATGTGAGGGAAAAGAAAGAGTTTGGATGTAAATATACTTAAATACAAAACATAAACTAATTTTGAGATTCATAAAAGTAGGTATACTCAATCTCATTACATGTTTCAGAGTATTTACATCACAAAGGTTTACCACAACCCTATGGTCAACTCTCTAGGCTTGCATGAAACGATATGATCACACCTTGATCTCACCCTTAATCTCTAGTGTTTTCTTCTTCCCCTCAAACCAATATCTCATGAGCCATATTCAACATATCACTCAAATTCCATACAATAATTGTTTATTGCCAATGTCTTAAAGCTAACCTTTTAATACTTAGAAGCCAATCCATCTTCCTTTGTTGTTCCTCTTTTTATATTCCATGGTCACAATGAGTCATATTCTTTGGAACTTTGATCTCCTTTCATGCTCAATCACCACACAACAATCCAACTCTCATTTTTTTTTTGTTTTGTTCCATATTTGAACTCTACACCTTTTTGATGTGCTTGAATTTTCATGCACTAGGCATAACATCCTTTTCCTTGTGGTTATATCACTATATTACTTTCTTTGTGCCTATCCATTTAGTTAATTGATGCATGTTCCATGTTACCATGTTTAAAGATGCTAGTACTTCATAAGGTTACCATCTAGCCTATAAATCACCCTAAACTTATGCATAGAGTATAAAACAACAAAGTAGTCATTCAAACTTAATTCTTCACTATTGAGCATGATAATGGCATTTCTTCTAAAAGATGGAAGCAATGCATATTCTAAGATACCATAAAGAAGATCTTAAAAAATAATCTAGAAATCCAATAAGTCAATTTGACTATCTTACTTTATATGCCTTTATTGCTATAAGGTTGAACTTTAGAGCTCGATGATCACTCAACTGAAAAATAATTTCACACATAAGCAATTATTAGTACTTAGTAACAATATCCTATATACATGCTCCTACATGAATAAGACATTTATGCACAATTAAAAGTTGCAAGATATAAGGGAAAACATGCACTTTTTACTAGAATTTGTATTTCTTTATGTTGTTCTCATATAGTAGCATATTTAGTTGTGGTATCTTTGATATGATGCCCTTCAACAATATGTAAGGAATTGATGATATTGTGGATGAGGGTATAACAATGTGGATTTCAAATTCCTACAACAATTTTTTTCATCCTTGCCTTGATTCCTATGGAAAATAGAGAGGTAATTGAGGTGATGGCACAACACTTGTGTGTCTAGGGAGGCACACAACAATGATGTAGAGGTAGAGGACACGTGCATGCTCCAACCTTGATCGACTCTATATTTATATTTTCTTTAATTAAAATTTTCCTTTCATATTTAGGTTATTTTTCTAGAATTAAAGAGTACATTTTATCTTTAAATTTTGATGCAATACCAATTGAGAAAGGACTTTCTTTTGTTGTACCTAGAAAGTGGTCTTCAATGTTTAGCATAATTTCTAATTTTGGACAAAAGAGCATGAGCTATAGGTGTTCCGGGTTTAGCTAATAGTCACACCATAGGTATGGTATCCAATTATATTTTTTTATACCCTATATGTTCTTAATCTATAAAAGAATGGCATTGAAGATCAATGTGTGAGAGATTCAATTTGGTAGTTTTCTAGTGATTATCAAGTGTGGTATGTATTTTCTTATTTGGAGTTAATAGAGAAAGTTTGATAAAGTGTTGTAGATTCTTGTCTTATTTTTTAGTGTCTTCAATTGTCCATGTGTTTATAAATATAACATTCTTACTTGTAGTTTTTGTAGGTTAAACAATTTTAAGCTACTCAAGGTTTTTTGGAGTGCATAATTCAAATCCAAAATCATCCAAGTAGCTATGTATGGGGAATGCTACTCCCTATGAGGGGATTTTTTAGAGGATTTCAATGTGTGTGATGCCCTAGATTTAAGGATTCAAGCTAGTATGTACCTACAAGAGGCATTAGGACCTACGATAGGTTGGTTTTTCCCTTGTGATAGGTGATTTGCACATGAGATAAGTTATGATTTATTTTATAGTTGATCTATTTTTTGAAGTGTGGTTTTAGGATTTGTAATGATGGCCAATATTTCTCCATGAGTGTGATAGGTAAGATATTTCTACTAACTTTACATCTTGGAAGTGTAACTCCGAATGCTATTGGATGAGGTTGACCTATAATGGTGCATAGTTTAGAAGAAGGTTACACTCCATATTGATCCACTAAGCATACCGGGAAAGTGACAAAGTGATGAAACTCATCCTTGATTTGATGAAGGACCATTTGATCCTTTACATTATGGAGAAGAATATAACAAAGGAGATGTACGAAGCTTTGATTACTTTATAATATAGTGTGAATATCTCTCATAAGGAATTGTTAAAGAACACATTGATTGTAACAATGTGCATCAATGATACTAAGATAATGCTGGTTATCTAATGAACATAACCAAGTTGAGAGATAAAATTGCTGATATAGGAGAAAATATAGAGTTAAGAGTTGGTGCCCATAGGACTAAATGGGTCCTCTTCATCTTGGGCAATTTTTATTCACGGTGTATATGCTCATGAGATACTTCCAAAATTTGAGAAACTTTGGCATGATTTCATTGAAGAGGAGACCAAACTAGAGATAATTAACCAAATTAGATGATAAATAAAATTTGGCCCTCATTGGGATGATGATGAAAGCAGGAAAGAAACGAGGACCAAGAGGCGTTGAGAGGGAAAAAAGTATGGAACACATTCTTTAGACCGAGGGAAGAAATACTTAAGTCATGTGAAGTGTTTCAAGTACCACAAGATGGGACACTGTGTATCATAGTGTCCCATGAAAAATAAAACCAAGAAGCCACAATAGGAATTTGCAAAGAGTGTCAAAATTTTAGTTAGAGTGGATGAGTTAACATATAAATTCAAGGAAACTTTCTCCATGGTATTATTCTTTTCCACTAGAATTTTTTTTGGTATAAGGTGGTATGTAGGCAATAAAGAATCTAGACACATGACCTTTAACAATAAATCATTTAATTGATTCAAGAATAGGAGGATGTCATATAGGTGGAGTGGGGAATGATGCACATCTATCTAGTTACTAGATTAAGATTTATTTCTTTTTGCAACCCTTCAAGGGATTGATGGGACAAGTTATTCCAACAATGACCAATATTGTAGAATCCAAAATATAAATTATTAATTTGGATATATAACACTTTAGAAGTGTTATGCATCGTATGTGCAACCACAAGGTCTCAATTTGCTAAGATGCACTCTATTATCTTATGAATGATATGTAACTAATTAATTGATCCTTAACAAAAATCAACACAACTAATTGCTGCATACTTGGTGAAGGAAATCTAATCACCAATAACCTTTTCAAAATTAGAATACCTAAAACAACAAAGCAAATAATAAACTATGAACATACCATCTTGATTTCATTCCACATAATCTAGGATAGTGATTTTTATCTCCATCTCTTCTTGCAATTTGCTAGAAATCGAAGAGGAGTGATACTAGTCCTAGTGAAGTGAGCAACTAGTGGAAAGATGCAAGTAAAATCAATGACCATTATCTATACATGAGGATTCAAAGAGGAAAAAAAATAAATCTTGAAATTCATTAAAGATATATAAAGATCATCACCCATGATGTTAATTGTTGTAATTTAAAGTGAGAAAACAACATTAAATGCGCCAAATTGAAATGTTAATAAAACACAAAGGATGGTATGAAACATACAATCATGGAAATAAAATGAAATAATAAACAAATTAAAGTATAAATATAAGGGATTCAACCAGTGATTGTAACTTTCGAGTGGTCCCTTACTTGAATAAAGAAAGGGGTTGAATCTCTAAAAGGAAAACAATAATCTTAGCAAGCGAGCAAATCAAACTGAAGAATTTGTGTTTTTATTCAATGAAATTGGAAATTCATTGCTTTATTGAAAGAAAATGGATTTTGGCTTTTTTCTAGCCAACTCATTAGAGCTCCCATGCTTTTCTTAAATATAAAACAACTTTGTATCTTCCTTTAGATGAATTTTATAAAACCCATTCATCAATCAAATGTTTTTTTGTACAATTTAGAAAGTGGTCTCGTATAGTTAAAGCCTTCCCAACACATGATTTCCTTATGGAGTTCTAAATTTGACATGAAATAATGACCACTCCACGTCATACTAGATTCAAATACGAGTATCTCAAATTGGGTGAACATTCTCCCATAAATTTCTCTTTTGGACTACAAAGAAGGGTAAGGGAATCTACGATAATAATCATACCTATTTGATGAACTTTATCTAGCTTTGAAATTCCTAGAACATAAAGTACCCCTTCATTTCTGAGAAGGGTAACCCAAAAAAGATCATGACTCACACCAAAGGTAACATATAAATCACACATTTATATCTAGGAACTTAATCAACCTAAGCATTCATCTCATTACCCATATCCATGTCAAAACATTTCAAGTAGGAATAAACTATTAGATATTCTTAAAATGAGAACTTGGGAATGTTTTAGATACTCAAAATGGAATTAGGAAAGTATAGAAGGTAAAATGGTATCCAAATGGAATGAGTGAAATTGGTTTATCTACGTTTCATTTAGGTTGTGCTTAAGATAGAAAATATCTTGTATGTATATGGTTTAATGAGAGTATTTTTTCTTTTTCTTGCATCACAATCTACAATGTATGGTTAAGTTAATGAAGGTCACAGGTGATCATTAAAATTTACAACACAAACTTGGTCACATTTTAGTTCTAGGGCCAAAAGTTTCCACATTTATTCATTATGTGTTTAATATTTATGGAGATAAGCTCTATGCTTGATTAATATTTTTCATGAATCCCCCATTTTCCATGATGTAGGTGGGTTACAAAGGTCTAGGTTCATAGATTTGGCTATGATACCACTTTTGGATTGTGCACCAAAATCAAGGATAAATGTGGATTGCATATTGTAAATCAAATATACATATAAATATAATGTTTACAATTGTTAGGTTCACACTCCAAGGTCTCTTGTACTCCGCAATGAGTATTCACATTCCACACCATAACCCTAATCAGGTGTTTAACATATTCAAGGAAGAAACAACTAAAAAGAAAAAGAGACCTCATATTGAGTATATGTTAAAAGAGACAAACTAAAAGAGGGACCTCGTGACTTTTGGGAATGAGATTGTTGAGAGTTAAATATGTTGTGTAATAGGCTTGTGATGACATTGAGAATAATTTGGTTCTTGAGATAAGATTTTTCCATATACATGTGTCTTATGTGCTTATCTCATGCATCAATTATTTAATTTTTCCACTTTCAATTTATAGCATTTTAAATTCTTAATTTATAATTGATATAACAAAATCTAAAAAAGTTCAGTATTTATTATCAACTTATTAACTTAAGCTACAACTAAATTTGGGATGCCAAATACTTTCATTGAAATAACAATGCCTATATAATTTTGTTATTAATAACTTGTTTTTTACACTATAATCTATTTTCTTTAACAAAAAAAGAAAAAAAATGATAATTTTTCATTAATTTACTTTCCTACTTAATTATAACTTCAAAAAGTAACAATAAAGTTTCATAAAATTACATAAATCTAAATCTATGGATTCTCATGGCTTAGTTATAAATCTAAATCTATCGTTCTCATTGCCTAGTCAATTCTTTGTGAATAATGGAGATATTGACTAGTTACATTTTTGTGTAAAGTGTAAAAAATGGTAACAAAAGAATAATATGTTTTGGAATGGAATCTATATGTTTGTGTGTGAGAGTTTAAATAATAATTATGATTTCACTTTTGTTTATCAAATTTCAATTTTTTTTGCTCAGTGGCAGTTTTCTATAAATAACAGAATCTATCGTTCTCATTGTCTAATCATTTTTTTTGTGAATAATGGAGGTATTGCCTAGTGGTAATAGAAGAAAAATATGTTTTGAGATAGAATCTGTTTGTGTGAAAGAGGCTAAATAATAATTATGAGTTCACTCCATTTGTGTGAAAGTCATAATTGTTTGTCTAATCAGTTTTCTATAAATAAAAGAATCTATCATTCTCATTATCTAATCAGTTTTTTGTGAATAATGGAGGTATTGCCCAATTACACGTAAAAAATGGTAATAGAAGAAAAATATGTTTCGAAATATAATATGTTTGTGTGAAAGAGGTTAAATAATAATTATGACTTCACTCCTATTCATCAAATTATGACGTTCCATTTGTGTGAGAGAAGGTGTTCATATTTGCCCAAATTAGTGTCCCTTGTAGGAGACACAATGGCATTTAAGTATGGAAGGAAAACTATAGTAGAATTTATCGAAGGCCCCAAATAGGACTGATCTAGTTAAAGTTGGTTGACAAAAAATGGAGATAATTGAGTTGCTAACCTAGAGAAGCAAATTCATGATCTCTAGTATTGTGCAATTTAACCCTATGCTCCACAAGAATTTCCATTGACACAGTTAAGGTGAAGATCGTCTAGCCATGATGGATTTGACATTGAAAAAGTTCTTGTTGCAATTGACTTATTTCCTTAGACCACGTTGGTTGAATTACCTTCCTTGTGTCCTTTTGATCCATATCCAAAACACTGAAATAGATAGAAGGGATTTCAATCGAAGAACAATACTGGAAATTTCCATTAAAAATAAGCCTAAGAGAAAATACCCAAATTCTTTGTCCTCCAAACCAAATTATGAGTCCAACTACTAGCTCTAGCATGACATAGCAAGATGTCGAGGCTTCTGAGAAATAAAATGTGAGAACCAAATATCCAAAGGCCTTATAAGAGCATGGTCCATCCAAGAAATGCACACATAATCAAACACAGACGTGGAATAGATACCTAACCATGAAAGATACTCTTATTCAAGATGGGAAAAGAGACCCAAATTAGCATTCACAACAAGAAGGGAGGGAGACCAATGCATTAGAGGGCTAATGAATTATTTTGGTTTCTATAACAAAGACAAATAATTAGAGCGTAACCTAGAATTGAAATACATACGAGTAACTTGAGAGGAACAACTTAGAATTGAAACACCATGACTGGGAAATAATGATAATAAAGGGAGAATAAAGAGACCCCTAAAACTTTATTGCTAAATAAGGGACCAAAAAAACCAATTCGATAATCCCAAGACATCTATCATCATCTTCCAATTGCGTGGATGGTCATTTATACTATTTTGCATGCCACCAAGGACCAAGCTAAAACCATTAATTGGCACAATCATACCAGGGATAGAAGGACAAGAATAATCAAACTTGTATATTTCCATGAGGAACACAGGGGACACAATTTCTCATTTCTTCCTTGCACTCCTAAGTAATCTTGTTCCCACTACCTCTCATTATAATTGAACGTCACGTCAAGTGCCCAAATCTTGGCTCCCCACTGATCTAGATCCACTAGCTTGTGCCAATTTAAGTGAATTAAATTCATCTTGATCAGGTCAAACAGAGGAGCTCTATGTTCCCACCTGCACACATTCATTGCAGCTTCAGTATCCCGAAAATCCCACAATTTGTGAAACTTAGTGCTCACATACTTGAGCAACCACATCAATATAATGGATGAACCGACTAGTTACCCCTTGCCTCGCTGCATAAGGTAGCACGTGGATATTGGAGGCAATGACATCCCGAAACTGCATATGGCATCCAAATTGTCCTCATTCGTCACTAACAACATTACAAAATACCCCTTTTTGGTCATGGTCCTATTCATGAGATAGAGTGACAACTTATCTAATCGTTGATAAGAAACGATCCCCCTCCATTCTAATAATCTTTTTTTTTTTTTTCCATTTAATTTGATTTGCCATATAATTATTGTGTTAAGAGGATGTGAAAACAATTAAATTATGTAAACTGACAAAAAAAACTTAATTAAAAAAAATGAATAAAACTATAAATCCATGGGACTAGTACTTTTCTGAAAATCCAAAAAAAAAAACAAACAAACAAACAAACAAACAAACAAACAAACAAACAAACAAACCAAAACCAAAACCCAAAAAACATTATACTTAAGCTTGTTTGTTAAAAACCTACCCTAAATTCCAAACAAAACAAAAATTTCTATTTATCTTAAAAACTAAAAATAACCCCTAAAAATAACCCCATACCTACCGCTCTTAATTTCAAAATCATAATATATAAAAATATATTATACAAATAAATAACCATCTTTTAATTATTTTATTTTAAAATTATAAATATTAACCTTCTTCACTTAAAAATCCTTGTAAATTTTAATAAAAAGAACACTCATCTCCACTTAAAGTCGTTATGGTACAAACAACTGTCATTCATGTTTAGTAATTCCTTGACAACGTGGAACATTGACATTTAATTCTCCAATTAAAAAAGATAAGATTGCACAAAACTTTTCAAAACTATGTTTTTTTGGACACTGTGTTCAATTAAATATAGGTTTGCAAACGTATATTTTTAGATTTTGCAACTTTCGCTTAGAAGTTTTTCCTATGTAATATTAAATTGTATTATTATATTTATTTTATGTTTGTGATAAAAGATTCTATGTGAGTTTTGATAAAAGATCATGTGATATTGAATTGTATTTTTTATATTAAATGTATATTTAATTTTTACTTTGATAAGAGATCGTTTACAATGATGATAATTTAAATAGCATTTTCTTTTATGTAATTTATATTTATTTTTTATATTAAATTATATGTTTATTTATATAAAATAATGCACAGAGTAATTAACTAAATTAATCATTTATTATATTGAATTTTTAATATTTTAGTAATATTAATGTTTATGATTTTTTGATATTTATTGAATTATTATATGTACTTTTTTTTTTAATATTTTTTAGTGATTTAAGATTATTATAATTTTTATTTATTTATATAAATAATATAATATTAAAATTATTTTTCAGAATTTAATTTGGCTTTTAAATAGATTAAATTGATTTTAATAATTATGATAATTTTTTAAATTCATATAAATATATAATATTAAAATCATTTTTTATCTAGAAAGTAATAGTTGGAAGTTTTCTCTTGTAACATTAAATTAGATTATTTTATATTAAATGTAAGTTTATTTTATTTACTTGATAAAAGACACATTTTATAATCACTGATTACCTTAAATTAATTGGTTAAGTTTTTCTATATAACATCTTTGTAATGGTTGGAAGTTCTTCTCTACAACATGAAATTGTAATGTTTTAAATTACATGTATACTTATTTTATGTACTTAATAAAAGGCTCATTTCACAATGACTAATTAACTTAAACTAATTAAATTAAAAATTTAATTATATTGTATTTTTATTCTTAAAATATAACGAGAAGTTTTCAATCCTAAAATTAATTTCTTCTGGAAAAATAAAGACAAAATTTTTCTCATGTGTAAGAAGTTTGTTTTGACTTTTAATAATAGTTTATTTATAATAATTATGATAATGCTTTAAATATTATATAAAATATATGATATTAAAATTGTTTTTCTAAATAATAGTTGAAGTTTTCTTGTTGTAAACATATTTTATTCATATAAACTGCTATATTTTTTAACTAACTTAATAAAGACTATTATTACAATCAAAATTATCTTAAAGTAATTGGCTAAGTTTTCTATACACCGTTTTTGTATATTGAGAGTCCTTCTTGGCACATGAAATTGTATTATTTTAATTAAATTTTACATTTATTTTGTTAACTAATAAAGGATCATTTCACCACTGACTATACTTACAATTTAATTAGCTAGATTATCTAGACAAAAGATTATTATTAAATATATATTATTTTACATTTTATTTTATAGTGATGAAGACACATGTTACAATGGAGTATTGAGTATAATTTAATTAATAATAATTTATATAATTATTTTTTTTCTTCATAATTAAAGCAGATAAATTTACTACGATATTGAAGTAGTTTTTTTTTCCCGCTTTTAAATAGTTTAAGTTAGTTTTAATGATTATGATACTTCTCTTCTTTTAACAAATAAAAAAATATTAAAATAGTATTTTGTGATATGTATTTAAATTTATACAAATATTTTGTGAAATAGGTTTAAAATTATAGAGATATTCCATATATTTACCAAATACTTTTTTTATATGCTTAATATTCATGACCTCTTTCTCCACCTCACATTCACATCCCATTAATTAATATGTAACTAATTAATTCATTCTTAACAAAACCAACACAAATACAACTAGTTATTGCACACTTGTGAAGGAAATCTAATCTCCAATAACCCATTCAAAATTATAATACCTAAAACAACAAAACAAATAATCAACCATCAACATACCATCTTGATTTGATTCCACAAAATCTAAGATAATAATTTTTGAGGATCAAATTTTGAGAATCAAGACAAAAGTAATACATATATATATATATAAATATAAAATCAATTCAAAGCGATAAAACAACATGAAATGTTAATAAAACACAAATGATGGTAAGAAACATAGAAACATGGGAATAAAATGAAATAGTAAATAAATTAATATATAAATAGAAGGGATTCAACCAATTATTGTAGCTTTGGAGTGGTATTTTACTTGAAGAAAGAAAGGGGTTAAATCTTTGAAAGAAAGCATTAATCTTAGCTAGCAAGCAAATGACACTCAAGAATTTGTGTTTCTATTCTATGAAATTTGAAATTACATTTATTTTATTGAAATAAAATGGATTTTGGATTTTTATAACTAACTCATTAGAGCTCCCATACTTTTCTTAAATACAAAAAAAATAAAAAATAAAATCTTAGATCTTCCCCAAAGTAAATTTTAGAAAAACCATTGACCAATTAAATGTTTTTGTACAATTTAGAAATTGGTCTCATGTAGTGAGAGTCTTCCCAAATCATGTGAGGGCCTTCCCAACTCATAGTATTCTTGTGGAGTTCTAAATTTGGCATGAAATAATGACCATTCCACCTCATACTATGTTCAATTATGATATCTCAAATTGGGTAAACATTCCCCCATAAATTTCTCTTTTGGACTACAATGAAGGGTTATGAAATTTATGATAATAATCATACCTATTGGAAGGATTTAATCTAGTTTTGACATTCTTAGAACATAAAGTACCCCTTCATGACTGACGAGGATAACTTGACAATAATCATAACTTACACAGAAGTAACAAACAAATCACACATTTAGATATAGGAACTTAATCAACCCAAGCATTCATCTCATTTCCCATATCCATGTCAAAACATTTCAAGTAGGAATATACTTTTAGATATTATTAAAATGAGTAATATCAATAACTTGGGAATGTTTTAGGTACTCAAAAAGCGATTCTTAGGAAATGATAGAAGGTAAAATGGTATCCAAATGGAATAATTGAAAATGGTTTATGTACCACTCGTTAGGGGTGTGCTTAAGTTAGATAATATATTGTATGTATATGGTTTAATAAGAGTATTTTTTCTTTTTCTTGCATCAAAAATCTACAATGTATGGTTAAGTTAATGAAGGTCACAAGACCCCGGTTGTGGGTGTTTAATTCAATGCTATGTACAAGGACGGTGCTCCCACTGGGCAAGAGGCAGCCCAGTCCCGCCACTTGTATGGATAGAAGGACGGTAAGCAATCCCCGCAACGTTAAATTGAATGCAACCATTAACTCCCACCTCCAGTCCGTCGTTCGCAGCGCGATGGAGCTCCCGCTGCTTGCTTCTTCGACGATTTGGTTTCAAATCCTCTGCTGGGCTGTGGTGATGGCTTTGGGCGACTCAATGCGCCATTATAAGAGCCCGCCTCCGCTGGCCTGGACAAGCAATTCGGCGCTGTTTCAATTGGGGTCTTGGCCTCTGCTGCATTTGGTGTCTTGGCCTTTGGTTTATCTGGTGTCTCGGCCTCTGTCTCAGTCGAGGTCCCGACCTTCGTCTCAGCGGGTCTTGGTCTCTGTCTCTTGGGGTCTCGGCCTCTGTCACAAGCTTACCCGCATCTATTCTCTCCTTTGTTATGGTCGCTCCCTGAGTTCTAATTCCTCACCCCTCCATGCCTCCATCGCCTTGCCTTCCTGGCTCACTGTGCCTTCGCTCACCATGCCTTTGCTCATTGTGCCTCCGCTCTCTGTGCCTTCCTGGCTCATTGTGCCTTCGCTCCAGCGTTACCTCACCCGGGTCTTCAGCACACCGCGTGAGCGACTTCGACTTATTAGCAGGAGGGGAGGTTCTCGGGGTGGTTCTAGAGGACGGGTTGTTCAACAACGCTCCTCCAATACCTCGAACCCTTCCTCAGATGAAATAGAATCCCCAACTACCAGGAGAGGCAGGGCAAGAGGTAGAGGGCGGGCTCGTAATGCGGATTGTGCGCACAACGCTCAACCCACCACCCGTTTTCGAATTCCTTGTACCCTGGCCAATTCCTCTTTTATAGTTTCAGTCAAGATCGAGAAATGTGAGAATTCGGCTCAACCCGGAGCCTCTTCAGAGCATAGGCAGGTCGCTCCTGTCCAATGCCAAGGAACTCTGTCCGCGGTGAACCTTGGAGCGGTTGCGAGTCCAAGCGAGCCAGCCAAAAATGCAGTCCTTCAGTCGGATTCCAGTGCCTTAGAGCAGTATGGGTGCAAGATAGTCGAGGAGCAGCCTTCCACCTCCGTGGACGAATGAACACGCCTTCGCTTCCTTTTTTGGTCCTGCAAACGAAACAGGAGGTCGCCTCCCTTGCACTCCACAGTACTCATGCTGGTTTCAGGTCTACGCCAAATTCACTTGGTGGTTTTGTTAAGGTTGTTGTCTTGTTTAGTTATGTTCGGGTTTGAGTCTGTTTCATTTCAGTCCATGCATGGACTCAGCAAGGTTCTACCTCTATTTGTAAAGCATTTTGGGTAGTTTTTGGTTTTGATGGGTCGAGTCAGCTTCCAAAAGTCTGTCGGTAATGCTACTTGGTCAGTTCATGGTTATATTTGGACAAGTTAGCTCCCAGGGAAGTTTTACCCTCCAATGTAAGTCCACTGCTCAATCCATAGTGAGTATGGAGAGAATCTTCGAGGCTTGCCTCGCTGTAACTTTTTTTGTATAATAATAGGAGTAGACAAATTCACAAAAAAAAAATGAAGGTCACAAGTGATCATTAAAATTTACAACACAAAATTAGTCACATTTTAGTTCTAGGGCCATAAATTTCCATATTTATTCATAATGTGTTTAATATTTCTGGAGATAAACTATGTGCTTGATTAATATTTTTCATGAACCCCCCTTTTTCCATGATGTAGGTGGGTTACAAAGGTCTAAGTTCATAGATTTCGCTATGATACTGCTTTTGGATTGTGCACCAAAATCAAAGATAAGCGTGGATTGTATATTATAAATCAAATATATATATAAATATAATGTTTACAATTGTTAAGTTCACACTCCAAGGTCTCTTGTACTCATGCAATGAGTATTCACATTCCACACCATAACCCTAATTAGGTGTTTAACATATTGGAAGAAACAAACTAAAAAGAAAAAAAGACCTCATATTGAGTATATGTTAAAAGAGACAAACTAAAAGAGGGACCTCATGACTTTTGGGAATGAGCTTTTTTGAAAGTTAAATGTTTTGTGTAATAGGCTTGTGATGACGTTAAGAATACTCTGGTTATTGAGATAAGACTCTTCCATATACTTGTCTTATGTGCTTATCTCATGTGTTAATTATTTAGTTTGTACATTTTCAATTTCAAACATTTTAAATTCTTAATATATAATTGATATAACTAAATATAAAAAAGTTCAATAATTTTATCAACTTATAAATTTAGGATTTGAAGTACTTTAATTGAAATAACAATGCCTATACAATTTTGATATTAACAATTTATTTTTTACACTATAATTTTTATCTTTAATAAAAATAATAATAATAAATAATAAAATTTTATTAATTAACCTTCTACTTTGTTTATAACTAAAAAATTAACAATAAAAATTCAAAAAATTACATAAATCTAAATCTATGAATTCTCATTGCTTAGTTATAAATCTAAAGTCTATCGGTCTCATTGCCTAGTCAGTTCTTTGTGAATAAGGGAGGTATTGCTCACTTACACTTTTGTGTAAAGTATAAAAAATAGTCAGTTAGTTTGTTTTGTTTTGTTTTTTTTAATAATGAAGGTATTGCCTAGTTACACTTTTGTGTAAAGTGTAAACAATAGTTAGTTCTTTGTGAATAATGGAGGTATTGCCCATTTACACTACACAAATGTAAAAAATGATAATGAAAAAAAAAATGTTTTGAAATGGAATTTGTATAATAGTGTGTGACAAGTTAAATAATAATTATGATTTTATTTTGTTCATCACATTTCAAAATTTCTACTCAATGACAATTTTTTTCTAAATAACAGAATTTATCATACTCATTGTCTAATTAGTTTTTTTTGGTGAATAATGGAGATATTGCCCAATTACACTACTATATCAATTGTAAAAAATAACAATGAAAGGAAAATCAGTTTTTGTGAATAATAGAGATATTGCCCAGTTAAACTTTTGTGTAAAATATAAAAAATAATAATGAAAGGAAAATATGTTTTGAAATGGAATCTGTTTGCGTGAAAAATTAAATAATAATTATGACTTCACTTTTGTTTATCAGATTTCAAAATTTCTGACCTAACAAATTTCTATAAATAACAGAAAAATTAACATAAACAATTTTTTATTTTTTTTAAACCTATAACAAACAAATTAACATAAACAGAAAAAAAAAAAAGATTGTACAAACTTAACATAAACAGAAATAAAAAAAAGGGATTGTACCTGTTCCACCATCTTGTTTTTGAGGAGTTGAGCTCTGAGAAGGATCTTGATGGCCACAACCTCGCCAGTATCCACATTTTTAGCAAACTTGACCTTGGAAAAGTTACCCTCACCAAGGGTGTGTCCCAACTCATACTTGCCTACACGAGTTCTTGCGCTCCGCAAGCTCATTCCCTCCTCTCAAAACACAGACACACAATGCAAAGAAGAAAAAACAAGCTTGCTTGCGACTGGAATAATGGTCTCAGGTTCTACACACTCAGAGGACAGGGTAACCTCGCCTGTGGATCTTTGTCCCTGCCTCTCACTATTCTAACGCTTGCGATTACATGTTTTTTTAGAGAAGTATAAGTTAAATTAAAAAAATTTAAATTTAGAGAAGTATAAGTTAACATGTTTTTTTTGCTTAGAATATTAAGAATTCGAATTGTGTTTTTTCTTAAAATATTAAAAAGTTTAAAATTTAAAGAAGTATAAATGTATATTTTTTATAATTTTTAAAATTAAGATGATTAATAATTTTTTCTTAAGTAATTAAGATAAAATTCAAAATATTCTAGAGTTTTTACTATAATATTAAGAGTATTAATCTAAGAGTCACCAAATCACATATACTAATAATTTATAATTTTGTGAAAGCCATAATTTCCTAATCGAATCTCATTGGAGCTACTCTATCCTAGAGACACATATTGTTTGAACTTTATCAAAATGAAGGAACATGTCCCTCTATGGAATTGAAACCATTTTCCCAACTATTGGGTATAAGAAGATCCCTTGTCTCATAAACTAAAGAGTCTATATATCAATTTGATGTCTAGCTTGACAATGACTCTAAAATTATATTTTATTAAAAATAAAATTAATTTTGTCTTGGTTGATAACTTGAGTGGTTGGGAGCAAGTTTAATTCCAAGGTACATGTTTTGCTAGTAGACTACTCCAATGTATTATATATATATATATGATTTTTTTTTGTTATATTAGAACACATGACTATACAACAAAGAGTACAAAAATTGTAGGTAATGCTACTAAGAACTACAAAGTAGTAGGGCATGTTTGTGTACAAAAATCAAAGCTTTCCAACCACAACTATTGCAAAACTAACATGTTTGGCTACATAGATCTTCCAAAAAGACATCCAAAATCACAATACTTTTATAATGCATAACATTATTTGTGTGAGAGAAGGTGTTCATATTTTCCCATATTAGTGTCCCCTATAGGAGACACAATGGCATTTAAGTATGGAAGGGTAACTATAGTAGAATTTATCGAAGACTGCAAAGAGGACCGATCTAGTTAAAGCTGGTTAACAAAAAAAACATAATTGAGTTGCTAAGAGAGAGAAGAAAGTTCATGATCTCTAGTACTGTGCAATTTAACACTATGCTCCACAAGAATCTCCATTGGCATAGTTAAGGTGGAGACCATCTAGCCATGATGGATTTGACATTGAAAAAGTTCTTGTTGCAATTGACCTATTTCCTCCAACCACACTTGTTGAATTACCTTCCTTGTGTCCCTCTGATCCATATCCAAAACACTGAAATAGATAGAAGGGATTTCAATCCAAGAACAATACTGTAAATTTCCATTAAGAACAAGCCTAAGAGAAAATACCCAAATTTTTTAGTCCTCCACACCAAATTACGAGTCCAACTACTATCTCTAGTGTGACTATAACAAGATGTCGAGGCTTCTTAGAAAAAAAATATGATAATTAAATACCCAGAGGCACTATGAGAGAATGACAGATCCAAGAAATGGACATATAATCGAACACAGTCGTGGAATAGATACCTAGCCGCAGAAGATACTCTTATTTGAGATGGGAAAAAGGCCCAAATTAACATTCATGACAAGAGGGGAGGGAGACCAATGCTTTAGAGGGCTACTAAATTTTTTTGGTTTTTGTAACAAAGACAAATAATTAGAGTGTAACCTATTGAAACACATATGAGTAACTTGAGAGGAACAACTTAGAATTGAAACACCATGACTAGGAAATAATGATAATAAAGGGAGAATAAAGAGACACCTAGAACTCTATTGCTAAATAGGGGACCAAACAAACCAACTTGACAACCCCAACACATCTATCGTCATCTTCCAATTGGGTGGATGGTCATTTTTACTATTTTGCATGCCACCAAGGACCAAGCTAAAACTATTAATTGACATAATCATATCGGGGATAAAAGTACAATAATAATCAAACTTGTACATTTCCACGAGGGACACAGGGGACACAATTACCCATTTCTCCCTTGCACTCCTAAGTAATCTTGTTCCCACCTCCTCTCATTATAATTCAACGTCATCTCAAGTGCCTAGAGATTTTTTCCCCACTGATCTAGATCAACTAGCTTGTGCCAGTTTAAGCGAATTCAATTCATCTTGATCAAGTCACATAGAGAAGCCCAACGTTCCCACTTGTGTGCATTCATTGCAGCTTCAGTATCTCGACAGTGCCCACATACTTGAGCAACCACATCAATATAATGGATGGAATGAATAGATATCCCTTGCCTCGCTGCATAGGGTAGCACGTGGACATTGGAGGCAGTGACCTCCCAAAACCGCATATGACATCCAAATTGTCCTCGTTCCTCACTAACAACCTTGCAAAATACCCTCTTTTGGTCATGGTCCTATTCATGGGATAGGGCGATAGCTTATCTAATCATTGATAAGAAATGCCCATCGCCCCCCCTCCTAATAACCTCTTTTTCCATTTGATTTGCCATATGATTATTGTGTTGGATGATGTGAAAACAATTAAATTATGTAAATTGGTAAAAAGAAACCTGATTCAGAGAAGAAATTAATAGAGTTGTAGGTCCTTAGGGCTAGTACCTTTCTAATCTGTTATAATCATCTTTAAATCAACAACAATTATTATCGTTAAACTCAAATAAAAGAAAAATCTTGAAAAAAAACCTTATCCTTACACTTCATTATTAAAAACCTGCAGCAATCTCTAAACAAAACAAAAATCTATTTATCTTCCAAAAATAAAAATATCCACACCTACCACTCCTAATTTCAAAATCTTTATATATAAAAATGTATTATACACATAAATAACAATATTCAATAATTATTATATTTTAAAATTATAAATATTAACCTTCTTCACTTGAATCCTTGTAAATCTTAATAAAAAGAAAACCCATATGCACTTTAAAGTCGTTATGGTACAAACAATGTCATTCAGGTCTAGTAATTCCTTGAGAACGTGGAACAATGACATTTAATTCTTCAATTAAAAAAAGATGAACATGCATCAAACTTTTCAGAACTACTTTTTGGACACTGTTCAATTAAATATAGGTTTGCAAATGTATTTTTTAGATTTTTCAACCTTCATCTAAAAGTTTTACTATGTAATATTAAATTGCATTATTTTATAGTAAAGGTATATTTAGAAGTTTTACTATCTAATATTAAATTGTATTATTTTATATTAAATATATATTTGTTTTATTTATTTGTTTATAATTAACGCAAAATTTTTCTATGCAATATTATATTGTATTATTTTATATTAAATATAGATTTGTTTTATATAAAAATAAAATGCATATTTATAATGAGTGACTAAACTAAATTTATTATATTGTTATTTTCCTTTTGATTTTAATAATTATAATAATTTTTTATTATTGATTTATAATTATAATAATTTATTTATTGTATAAATAATATAATATTAAAATTGTTTTTCATTTTAACTAGAATTTGTTTTCAACATTAAATTATAGAAGTTTGGTTTGACTTTTTAACATAGATTAAATTGATTTTAATGATTATGATGAAATTTTCAAAATTTTATATAAAATATATTATAGAGAGAAAGAAGAAAATTATTTTAACATTCACGAGGCTAAAGATAGTTTATGGGACATATTGCTTCTTCATCTGCTTGATGTACTCGGCCTTTTTACTGTGAAGCTTCAAAATAAATGCTCCCAGCTTCTCGACAAACTCCTCGCTAAATAGATTATCCCAAGAGCTCGCTCCCATCGTATCTGCATAACTTTCCCTGTGGTCTTTGAACACCTCACATTCTGAAATGAAATGTTTTTCTGTTTCCACTTTTCCGGAAGAACAAAAAATGCATTCCCTTTCCTCCCACACTTCCTTTGGCCTTTTCCAGCGCCCTGTTTCACAACGGAGTTGATGATAATTAGTCCTTAACTGAGCAATAAGAATTTGGCTCTCCAAGAGATATTGGCCTCTATGTATGCTTTTGGTTGATGACTATGAGTGGTATTAAACACTTCAATATAGTAATTTTTCTTTCTTCCTAGCTCCTTATCCCAAGTACGTTTGTGGAACTTTTCCATAACAAAAGTTTTTATCTCTGTGTTGTTTATGGGACACGCGTTCAAGCAAATACCCCATTTACTAAACCATTTGTTATTTTGCTGCATCCAAGTTTTTTTGATCTTGCACAATCTATCATTAAAAACAACCTTAGGCCATCTACCCTCTTCCATCTACTCAATTTTTTTTAAATACCTTATGACTCGCACCATAACAATTGCTTCAATAGGAGCAGTCCCTGTTTCACTTAACAAGATATCATAAGGAACTGCACTTTTAATCTTAAATTTATTTGTACTTCTGAATTTTCTCAATTTGTCTCCATTGCATGTCGGCTGTACTGCTAACCCACAGTTCACAACCATAGAGAATCACCAGAATCACTAGTTCAATTAAAAAGTAATAGTTGGAATTTTTTTTGTAACCTTAAATTAGATTATTTTATATTTGATATATATTTATTTTATGTACTTGATAAAAGACTCATTTTTATAATCACTAATTATCTTAAATTAATTGGCTAAATTTTCTATACAAACATTAATTGTAATAGTTGGAGTTCTCTTTTGCAACATGAAATTGTATTTTTTATATTAAATATATATTTATTTTATGTACTTAATAAAAAACTCATTTCACAATGACTAATTAACTTAAATTAATTAGCTAAGCTTTTCTATACAACATTTTTGTATTACTTTATATTAAATGCACATCTATTTTATATAGTGATAAAATGCACATTTTACAATGAGTAGTAATTTAAATTAATAAATTTACTATAATATATTTTTTTTCTTCATAATTAAAACATATACATTTACTATAATGTAGTTTTTTCTTCATTATATGTTTTTAGTTGCATGTGTTATGCTTTTTTCTCCGTTAAATAGTTTAAGTTAGTTTTAATGATTATGATAATTTTTTTTTTAAACAAATAAAATAATATTAAAATTGTATTTTGTGATATGTATTTAAATTATAGAGATATATCATGAGATAAGTTTAAAATCATAGAGATATTCTATATTTTTACCAAATACTTTTTTATATGCTTAGTATTCATAACCCCTCTTTCCACCCCACATTCACATCTCAATACTTATAACCTCGTAATCCCACATCCACCTTTCAATATTTGCAATATATTGACGTTACTTTTCACAATTTTAAAACCCCCTTTATGAGTGAATGTAGTAAGATATTGGTCACGAAGATGAAGCCCATGTGTCCTTTAGACGTTCATGGTTTATGATGATTGGAGGAAGCCCTTGTGCCCTTCAGACATTCATGGCTTATGATGATTGGAGGTGCTTAGCAATTTTTTCTACAAGGTGTTTGATTTGCATTGATTATTTTCTAAACACAGGTCATATAGAGTGGCCTACACTAGGTTGATTACTTCCTTCTTCCAATCTTCTCAGAACTTGAATAGAAAGAGACTCCATGACCAAGATCATGCCTCAACTAGTAGGTACATGAAGGATCATAAATCTATGGATATCATTAACTTCACACTCTTATACACTTTTTCATGGTATTGAATGTTAAGAGTGTTTCTCCCATGTACCATGATTCCTTTGTTTTTTTTTTTTCCATTAATCTCCTTGATGTATTCCATTTTAATGAATTAGGTGTTCCTTTTGCTCAAATTTTCTTATCTTAGTCTAAGTCTTTTTGCCCCCATGGAATCCTTGGAGTTGTGTCTACACTCCATGTATCATCTTATTTCACTCACTTTTTTTCAACAAAAAATAGTACTTTTTGCTGCACTAAATTTTTCTAACTACATGTGCTTTCTCTTAAGTTTCTCTATCTAAGCCTTGACACTAATCAACTATCTTGAGGTCACCTGCATGACTCTTGAGTTCTTTTTTCTCCTAACCTTTCTACAACCCTCCCATTTCCTCACATACAAAGAAAGACACTATTGAGCTTACTCTTTTGTACCATGCAAATTCCTCTATAAAGATCACAATTTTCAAATATTACACATCTTCTTCGATGGTCATGGTTTTTTTCCATCTTCACAACCTCATCCTCAAGTGAGCATCTAATCCCTAACTCTTTGAACCACTTCTAAACATTCTTAAAGACATAGGATTTTCTACCCTTACTAATCCTCTATATTTGACGAAAGGAGATGACAAGGTACATTGTAGGGAAAGATCTTTGACTTAATCTAGGTGTTATACCACATGCTTTGTGTCATCCCATCTTGATAGGGTAGAAATGAATAGAAACTAATAACAATAAGCATGCAAGTACATCGAGGCTTGAGGTGTCAAATGATACTTATGATTTAATGTAATTCATGAAAAATAACAATATAGTGTTCCCCTTCTTTTCTCATTAAGCTAGATTGCAAATAACATCATGGAATTATCACATACCATAAAAAAAAAATTACAAATTCAAAACTTTTAACTAACCTTTATATTTAATTTCTTAAAAAATTCATCAATTACCCATACAATAAATTATTACCCAAAATAAAATCATTAATACATTATCATCGCTCACCATGATGTCAAAGGCTCCTTCCTAATTTTCACGTATTCCCTATAAAAAGGCCCCTTCCTGATTTTCTTAAGGGATCACAAATAACCCCACATCTATCACTCACTATATTACTCATTTTAGTTCTATATTAATGTGTACGTAAATACAATAATTATATTCACACTAATTTCTCATTTCAACATTAAATTCTTTGCACAATCTTAGTTCCCTTTTTCATTTTCCAACATTTGCTCAATTTTATATTCATCGCTTACTTATTCTATAATTTTTTAATGTACTCCCAAGCCGGCAATACATGTGATTCCTTTAATTCAATTCAATCCATCATTGTTGTTGGGATGATGACACAACACTAGTGTTTCAACGAGGCCGGCCATAGTGATGAAGCGGTAGGGGAAGCATGCATACCTTTAACATACATGCTCCAATCTTTTAAAAAACTAGATTTATCTTTTCTTTAATTAGATTAAAAAAAAACATTTTTTATTATTATATACTTTATTTTTAATTTTAAGTTCCAATATTAATTTAGTAATATTGTAGCGTCAATTTAGTGATTTTGTTGTATTTAAAATAGTGTTTTTTCAGTGTTAGGATAGTTAATTTTGGATAAAAGTGCATGAGTTATAGTTTTACTTAATAAGTATATTGTAGGATGGTATTTAAACTGTTTTTAATATTTTAGTAATTTTTATTTTATAAAAGAGTTGTAGTATTAATATTTTAGATATTCAATTGTGTAGTTTGTTAGTGATTATAACATATTGTATGCAATTTTTTTATTTGGAGTTAATAGACATAATGTGATTAATTGTTGTTATTTAGTGTTTTCAATTATCTATAAATTTGTAAATCTAAGATTTGTAATTGTAGTTTTGATAGATTAAACAATTTTAAGTTGTTGGATTATATCATTTGTTTATCATTATCAAAGAATTCTAACATTATATTTGAAATCATCCAAGTATTTATGTTTGGAAAATGTTCTGTATGGGGAAAGTTTTTAGTGGATTTCAATGAGTGCGATACCATAGTTTTAGGGATTGAAGCTAGTATATGCTTATGAAAGTCTTAGGGCTTGCGTTAGGTTGTTGGGTGAGATTGGCGGGATATGTAAATGATTAGAAGGTTGTTTTTGGCCTAGGTGATTTGCACTTAGGATAGGTTATAAATCTGATTTGTTTTTTGGTTGATCTATTTGTTGAAGTGTGATTTTAGGATTTGTAATGATGGCCAATCTTGATCATTAGGAGTGTGAGAGGTTAGAAAATGTTTCCAACTTTAAATCTAGAAAGCAGAGACTACAAATGCTATGCTATTTGAGGAAGTTGATATATAGCGCCTAGTTTAAAACAAAGTTATAGTTTCTACTAATCCACTCAAGCATAAAAAAAAATCCTTGATTTTGTGAAGAACCATTTGATTCTTCACATTTTGGAGAAGAATAGAACAAAATAAATGTATTATGCTTCAACCACTCTATAAGAGAGTGTGATTGTCTCTGGTAACACACTACTAAAAAACAAGCTCATTGCAACCTACATTATGATATAAAGATAGTGGGTAGCTACTTATTATACTTGCTGCTAGCAGGATATACCTATTCCGTTTTTCATTGACTTGCTATTAGTTTTTCTTTGATAAAAAAAATTTAAAATCTATCCAAAGTTTAACATTATGAAATTAAAGTTATTATTTTTAAATAAAATTTATTTCTATTAATCTAAAATATGATTGGTTGAAATGTCTCCCCTCTTATTGTGTAATGATAGCAAGAATTGTCTTTTGTGTACTTTATTATTAATTACTATGTACTATATCACTAATTACTATGTACAATAAATATAAATAATTTGAAAAATAACATTATATA
>APFE031595857.1:55364-78579 GCA_000404065.3 Pinus taeda | reverse complement strand
AGAAGACACTAATCAAGATCCCAAAAGATGACTCACCTCTCTGTAATCATCTATATATGGATCCCTCATCACAGAGATCTAGAGGTTGGAATTTTGTAACTTATAGAGAAGTGTTGTTGGTATTTTGGAGTACATTCATAGTGTTGGGTGATTTTGCTTTGCTTGAGGTGAAAGAAGAGCTTCTTAGCTGGAGGATGATGCTGGGTCAGAGCTGCTCATGGTTGTAATCCTCTTGCTACTTTCTATCTGAATAAAGCTATTCTTGTTTCCTTCCATATCCTGGTGTACTTGTTTATATATGCTTGTATATGGTTAATATACATCTGATCCTACATTATTTATGAATTTAGATCCTTGTTTCTTGCATAGTAGTATGTTGTTGTGATTCTACAAGTCCTTTTGAAGCTGAGCAAACAAAGAGCGAGCAGCAAAACTCTATCAAGAAGGAGAGGGAATCGATCGCAAGACTCAGGTTGGACATCTTAGTTCTCGTCTCATATGTTTTCATAAAGGAATCAATAGTAGACTTTGATTGTTTGTTTCTAAGATAGCCACCCATCTTAGTGGGAATAGCAGCATCCGTGTTGGCACTATTCCCGTATAACACATACGTATGTTGTCCTTCGCTTAGTTGATGCATGTTGAAGGGTGACTTTGTTGTGCTTTTTTTTGTTTAGGTAATTGATTTTCCTTGGTCACTTTTCTGTATATTTCTTCCTATTGATGTGGTTGTCCTATTTGTTGTTGTGTGAAGGTTCTTGGCCTCTGTTGCTGCTATTGAGCACTGGATGGGAGTCATAGTGTTTGCAGGGGAACAAGAGCTCTTTGCTTGCATTGTTTTTGAAGGAAAATGCATGGAGGAACTATTACTGTGAGAGCATAGGCTACTATAGGATTTCCTCTAGTTACTACAGGAAATCCTATAGTTGCCTTTTTCATCATTTTTTTTTTCACTTGGAGGAGGAATGGGTAGTGATGTAGGAGTGGGAGGATGGAAATGGAGGAGATGAAGTGGTAGGTGAGTGAGGCCAATGATGGCGTGGCCCTTGGACTCTCTTTTTCTTTTTTTTTGTACTTTATTTTTCTAAGTAGTTTTTGATGGACGCAGAGGGTGGTATGGTCATGAGGTGGTGTCGGGTGAGGGGTGGTGAGGTTTATGGTCCCCTATTTCAACCTATAACATGCCTACATCATCATTTCCCAATTAGAATCTCATTATTGTAGCATTTCAAAACATCTTGTAGTACTATAGGAAACTCTTGTAGTAACTACAAAAAACCCTGTAGAAGTCAGAAAACTGCATAAAAACTAGTTTTTCTTGCCTGGAAGTGAGGATGGATGATGGAGACATAGAAGGCATGGGAGATATGAACTGAATGGAGGAAGAATGGCGTGATTCTTGGATTTCTTTCCTTTGAACTCTAAGTCCTTTGTTTCCTTTAAAAACCTTCAAAAATCATAGAATTTTATTAGTGGGAAGATTCGAGGTCACTGCCATGTTATTTTGTTTTTTTTTTCCTTTTTTTTGAAAGACACATAAGTCGCCTCAAAGGAGGTTTTCAACCTGTCTACCTACCCTAGGTAACTCAAGGGAGGTTTTCACCCAAGGATCTTTTTATTTTCATTTTTCCACTCTTGAGCTGCTTCAAGGAGCTTTTCAACCCAAAATTTGGCCTCAGGTGCCTCATAGAGGTTTTCACCTAGGTCCCTTATTTTTTTTTCATTTTCTTTTCAAAAAAATAAAAATAGTCTTCAAGAATTTGGTGAGCTAGAAGTTGAGACACTTCCAATCATGTTCACTTCCTTGCTAATGGTACTAATGAACTCTTCCCATGATAGAGGTCTTTTATAAGCTTTCAATCTATATCCATTGACAATCAAGGGGATACATTCTTCATCAATGGTCCTTATTTGCACAACCCCATTGTCATGGAACTTTTCTATCATATATGGGCCCAACCACCTCGTCATCAATACACTTTTAAGGTCCTTGAACCTGGATCCATAGAGAAAAGCCCAATCACCTTCTTGAAACACTTTTTCTTTAATGTTTTTGTCATGCCAAAGCTTTCTTTATACTTTAGTAAATTCTATGTGTAGGAGGGCCTGCATCATGAATTCATCTAAACCATTGAGCTGGAGGAGCCTCTCTTACTATGCCTTTGTAACATCCAAATCCAACTTTGCTTCCATTCTCTAAGTGTTGTACTCAAACTCGATGGAGAGCAGAGCCTTCTTCCCATACACCAAGTCATAAGGGGTGAAGCCAGTGGTTGTCTGCTAGGTTGTATTACAGGCCCAAGTGCCCTCCACCAATATTTCAACCCAATCTTTTATGTTGCTACTCACAACATTAGTGAGAATTTGTTCCAATTCTTTGTTGGTAACCTCTTCTTGTCCATTGACCTGAGGATGATAAGTATTTGATTTCTTGTTCTTGATCTTATGCTAACTCAACAAATTTTCAATCATGTGTGAGGTGAATTAACCTCCTTGATCAGTGACTAGCTCTCTAGGGTACCCAAACTTTTAAAATGCATTCTCCCTTAAGAACTCAACCACTTTCTCTTCTATTACTACCTTGATAGCCTTAGTTTTAGCCCACTTTGTCAAATAATCATTGCCAACAATTATGTAATTTTTTTTCCCTAATACTGGATCAATGGGCCTAATGAAATCCATGCCCCACTTGTCAAATGGATCAAGAGTCACTTGAGGTTGCAAGGGAATTTCATCCATGGGAGAATGGTTTCCCCATTCTTTGGCATTGGTCACATTGATGGGTGTATCTTCTTGCATCTTGGTACAAAGTGGGCTAGTAGTAGCCAGCTTGCAGTACCTTGAAGGTTGTCCACTTACCTACAAATTGACCTCCACAAGGTCCATCATGACATGCTAGAAGGATGTCAAAGAATTCCTCCTCCCCCACACATCTCCTCAAAATTTGATCTGGGCCTAGCTTGAAGAGATTGCCCCCAATCCAAGTGAATGGGGTGGTCTTTCTTATAATTTTTCTCTTTTCCTTGAAACACAGATCTGGAGGGAACTGTGTAGCCACTAAGTAGTTGGCTATGTCAGCAAACCATGGAGAGAGAACTGAAAAAAAAATAAAATAAATAAAAATAAAAATAAAAAAATAAAAATAAAAAAATAAAAAAATAAAAAAATGTTCATCTAGAAGTTGATCATCAACCATTCCTTCTTCACCTGCAGGCAAAGAAAGTCTAGACAAAAAATCTGCAGCTCCATTTTCTCTACTAGGCTTATCAAAGAAATTTAGATCAAACTGTTGTAATAAAGGCAACCATGTAATAATTAGGACATTCACATCAGGCTTTTTCATCAAATATTTAACAACAGCATGGTCAGTATGTACAAAGGTTTGGTAACCAGTGACGTAATGTCTAAATTTATTCAAGGAATGGAAATTAGCTAGGAGATATTTTTCAGTCACAGTATAGTTCAATTCAGCCTTGGATAGATCTTTGCTGATGAAATGAATGTAAGGAAACTTGTCATCTATCTGTCCTAGAGCTGCTCCTATAGCTTTGTCAAAGGCATCAACATGGATGTAGAAAGGAAGAGCCCAATTTGGGCCCTGGAGTATAGGTGTAGTAGTCAACTTGTCCTTTAAGGTTTCTAGGGCCTCTTGTCAGCTTTTTGACCAGAAAAATTCAAATTCCTTGGCCAATAGTCCAAACAAAGGTGAGGCTACTTTGTTGAGGTCCTTTGTGAATGTTCTATACTATCCATCTAAGCCTAAGAAACTTCTCGCATCCCTTTACTTCTTGGAAGTAGGTACGCTATTTATGATATCAATTTTATTTGGGTCCACTTGCAATCCTTCTTGGGATATTGAGTGATCTAGAACAACCCCTACATTCATAAAAAACTGACACTTCTCAGGACTAAGGGATAGGTTCACTTCAATGCAATTATTGAATACTTTCCCCAAGTTAGAAAGAGCTTCCAGGAAATCACACCCATAGGGGGTGAAATCGTCAATATAAATTTCTACAGAGTCATGGACTAGGTCTGCAAAGATGCTCAGAACTGCCCTTTGAAAAGTGGCAAGGGCATTACATAATCCAAAAGGAAGGACCCTATAAGCAAAGGTACTCTGAGGATAATTGAAGCTAGTTTTATGTTGGTCCTATGGGCTAATTTGGATCTAATTGTAACCACTGAATCCATCTAGGAAAGAGAAGAACTTCTTTCCTGCAAGACCATCCAATACTTGATCAATGAAGGGTAGAGGGAAATGGCCTTTTTTGGTGGCTTTCTTTAACTCTTTGTAGTCCAAACAGATCCTCTGTTTTCCATTCTTCTTTGGAACTAGAACCAGAGGAGACACCCACTCACTATCTGAGATGGGGTAAATGAACCCTGCATCCAACAACTTCTGCAGTTGTTCTTTAACTATGTCTTTGAGGGTTGGGTTCATTCTCCTCTAAGGTTTTCACATTAGCTTGTATCCTTCCTTGATGTAAAAGTGGTCACTACACACTGAAGGGTGCACTCCCTTCATTTCCTTATAACTCCAAGAAAAGGCTCTCAAATGTTCTCTTAGCATGTCACATAACTCCTTTCCCTGATGTGCAGAGAGAGAGGGGTTGATTTTCAATATTCCAGCTGGACCAAATTCTATCATCTTGACATGAGTAGGACTTGATTTAGCTAGGCACAAATCATTCCAAGGGTTATCTTCAACTTTCTTTACTAACTCATCAAGAGACTTGGTGTTGGAGGGCTGATTCTGGAGGATTTGATCATTCAAGTCATCTTCATCAGGTTCCCCCCTCCTATAGTAGCATCTAGGGTATAGATTAGGTAAGATGTTGTAGAGTAGACTTCATATTTCTCCTCCTCTTACAACCATAAAGGTAATTCATGATCTAGATATGGTTGAGGAGGAGAGTACAAGACTAATTGTTTGGACAAGTGGACATTTTTAATGCTTATATTTCCAGCCCTGCAACTTATGTAAGCATCAACAATGACTAGAAATGGCATTCCAAGGATGCGAGGATAACCATTGAAGCTGATCTTATGTTGGAGATCTAAGAAGTCAATAGGTTTTTCCCAGGAATCAATGGAGACCATCACATCCTCAAAAACTCCCTCGAGAGCTACTGTAGATCTGTCTGCAAGCTGTGAAACTATTGTGGTGTTCCTTAATCATCCTTGGAGATTCAGTTTAATCATAGTCTCCTTAGTCATCACATTGATGGTAGCCCCAAGATCAATCGAGGTATGGGGTCAATGATACCATCAATGTCCACATCTACCACAGGACTCTAGAAACTTTGGGCAAATCACTCTCCCCCACATTAAGTCAGATAAGTGTCCAATGACATTAATGGTAGTGGTGTCTTTCTTTCTCCTCCCAGGATGTTTGAATCATTTCTCCTCCCAGGATGTTTGAATCATTTCTCCTTGATTAACTTGTTGTAGATGGGGACATCCTTTATAGTTTGGAGGAGTGTGATTTTAACACATAAGTTTTTCAATTCACCCAGAAGTTCAGTCTCTTCTGGGATGTGTTGGCTAGGATGGATTGATCTCTCGAGAAAAAGAGGTGGATTGGCTTGAAGAACACTCTGTTATTTTTCCTCTTCAAGCTCCTCAGGTGGAGAGGGAGGTTGATTATCTGGAAGCACTCTTCCATACCTGAGTTTGATTTCATGAATTCCATAGCATAGGCAGGGTAAGATGTCTCTCCACTATAGACCTGTTGTACCTGCTTTTTGTTCAGGTTTGGACTTTGTTGAGAAGGCATCTGATGTTTCTTAGGTGGAGAATGGTGAAGAAGTTGTGGTTGAGATGGAGGTGGAGGCAGTAAGGTTGGAGATTGGTTGTATGGGGACCTCCACCCCTATGATGGTGTATTCCACTAAGGTTGTGGGGAAGCATATGACTGAAATGATTGATTGGAAAGTTGGGAATGGTATTGTGGTGCAAAAGACCGGGGAGAATGTTGACTATGAAGGATGAGCAAGAGGACACCAAGGGGGAATGGATGCATTCTGGTTAGATTTGTAATATGAATAGGACACCCCTTGCATGCCCTGCTGGTATGGTCGATGTCCTTGAGGCCTCCTTTGGTTGATATAACAAATTTGTTCAAACACACCTTCAATTCCTTGATACACAACATTCAATCTAGGCAGAGAAGGCCACTTTTTAGTTGAGTGGTTCTCCTCACAGACTGAGTAGATCTCTATAAGATTAAATGAACATTAATTTCTAGGGTGTCTCCTGGTGCATCTAGGGCAACAGATGGCTAAGGCTATTTCTTATTCCTCCTGCTTCTTGTTGATCTGCATGGTTTCCATTTGCATAGAAATGGTATGCAACATTTCACTCTTAAATTCTTCCAACATGTTCCCAATTTCACTTTTGGTGGATGTGTTGGAGGGGGATGAACTAGCCAAAACTTGACTAGCCCTACCCTTATTTCTAGATTCCCTGGCATGATTTTTGAAAACTATCTTGATATCATCATAAGATGACTGGTACATGTCCCCTCCTAGCATCATGTTTAGGGTTTCTAGGAGATCTTCCCTTGATCCCTCTAAGAAGGACTAGTTTGAGTGATTCATGATCAAGGGTGCATCTGTCCCTTTTATAGCTAAGTCGGAACCTTTCCTCATAATCTTCCAAAGATTCATCATGTCCCAAGGTCATTCTAAATATTTCCTCTTTGGTGTCTTTGGACCTAAAATAATCCTTGTACTTGTTGTTGAAGGCTTGTTGCATTTGAGCCTAGGTAATGATGTTTTCCTTAGATTAACCCATGAATCAATGCAAGACGAGATCCTTAAGGGTGGATGGGAACAACTTCAACTTTTTGTTGTCAGAGGTATAATCATAATTTTTACATATGACAACAAACTCAAACAAAAACGTATCAGGGTATTCTGATGCTAAGCCATGGATGTGAGGAAGGGTAGAGGGGCTTAGGTTTTTTATCCTAGTATCTCCATTAGTTTCTCTAATGGGAAAAGCATCCCCAATTATGTTTTTAGATCCATTTCTATTTTCAATCCTGTTTCTATTTTCATCCATGGTGTAGGTTGGCGGCATGGTTTCTTCTTCTTCTTCCCCAATAGGCTCTTCAAAGATCTCTAGTTGTTCGCTTAATGGGTCCTCTAGCTCACAGCAACCAAAGAAGAGGGAAGGTTGGTTGTTTGATGGTGTGGAGGTATTTGGCAAAAATTTTCCTAAGTAGTCTCTACTCCTACGAGGCATGAAAGTTTTTTTTTTTTCTTTTGGTTTTTTTAGAACTACTTGCAGAGTAGAAAGAAAGTAGAAATTGCAACTATTTGTTGAATGGAACTACTTGCAGACTAGAAAGAAAGCAGAATTTGCAACTATCTATTGAATGAAAAAGAGGAAAGCAAGAATTTCATCCATTTACTGAATGCCAAATAGAAAGGAAAGTATAAATCACATCTACCTAGACACCAGCCCGGTAACAACGCCAAAAATTGATGAGCCCCATTATTGCAGAAAGGATACTGCAACTCCTAGGGTGACCAACTTTTTTTTATCAACCTGGGGTTCGTACAAACTTGCAGGTGACAGTGCTATATGCATAACAGATGCAACAGTCTACTCTTGTGACTTCTCAACTAGGGCGATAGACCACTAGGGTTTTTCAAACTATTCTTCTATTGACTAGAAGGAGGCTAACTACTGACAGTGAATGTAAAGCTATCTCTAATGAAGAAGGTAAATTCTTGCCTAATGTTAAGGAAATGAAAGTGATGAATAGAAAATTCTATGAAATGACATGAAATTACCTAGCTAGAAATTAATAGACATTGCTTGTAGAAGATACCTAATTTAAAGTTGCATTCTATCATCTAGTTATATGGACTAAGTGAGCATGTAAATGATCCTAACATTGCTGAGACTGATGTATGCATGCACTAACTAAATATTACAGAAAAGAGTATTTTGGTTTTCAATTTAGAAATGGAAATGTTAAACTAAACAAGCTGATCTTTTGCAGGGGAGGAAGGCATGGGAAACTAGTCAAAAAAGTCTAAAACAAGGTACTACGGGGTTTCCTATAGTTGCTACAGGATTTCCTGTAGTTACTATGGGATGTCCTAGTTTTCTACTGGAAACTTAGCTGAAAGTTGTAGGAAGGTAGGGAAGGTGAAAGGAAGTGTTGGGAAGGCGCACACTTCCCAACGATCAACCCAACTCTTCAACATGGTTGGATTTGCTCAAGGCGGTTGTCCACAGTGGCTAGAAAATAGAAATCTGAATTGGTGGTTGGCAGGATTTGGCGAGAGGTGGAGAAGACTTAGATGACGCTGGTGAAATGAGTTCCTCCCTACAGATCAGCAACTTCTGCAACAACACATATTCATTTCTTCATTTATGCACAACTTTATGTAAATGTGGAAAAGATGAGTTGAATTTGAGAAACCAATTTATTAATGGCTAATGGATCAAATCTATGGAATGGAATGCTTTCTAATCTACAACAAACTTAAGAAACTAAAATGACAATTGCAAGTGATTATGAGGAATCATTAACAATGATCTACTTAACAATAAATCCTAAGCTATGTAATAACCATAAGATAACTCTTATTTTGGGGCTATGAGAGTGGGGCCCTCAAACCATGATCCCTTGAGGGAGATGAGGATGAGGCCACTGTCACAAGCTTTTCTGAAGTCTTTCCTTTCACTATGTAGTACTGATATACTTCTCTAGCTAATGGAAGAAAACCTAACTGATCATTCAAAGACTTGTAAATTAAATTAAACATAAATAACTTCAGCAGCTAATCTATGATTCTAATATAAGGATACATGAACAAAAAGAAGAGGAACCGATAATGCTAAGGTTGGGCCCTAACCCAAGAGCTTCAGCCCTCTGAGTCAACTCAGTGTTGGATCAAAGAAACCATTTTCATTATCACCAAAAAGCCAACAATAACATTAGAATAACAATCACAATTTCTTATGCTTGAAATTTCCTCTTGGATACAATAAAAAGTCGAATCCTAATGAGGTCCTAGGCATTATTATTTCTACAACTGAAGCTAGAAAATACCTTCCTTAAAATTTGGGAGGCTTCACTCCCAAACTTGAGATTGACTTGTCTTCAACTATCACTGGCTTGGCTGCCAATGAAATTGGTGGGCTTGTCTCCTTGTAACTTTGAGCTGATGAGATATGGTGGATGAACCTTTGAGTGATTGAGGAGTTAAGGAGGGAGACCCAATCTCCTAAAATCCCCCTTTCTTGTCTAATTCGAGTTCCTGCACTTACATTAGCCCAAAATTGTTCCAAATCCTACAATTAATGCACATTAGGCCACATGACATAACATCTCACCTTTACCCTTCTCACTACGAAAAATATAATAAAATATGTAAAGAACTGTGAGAAAAGTGGATTTTAATAAGCTAGAGAGTGGGATTAAGGCCCATAAAATTTACCTATTGATGAGCCTCATCAGATCTAAAAACCCAGCTAGAGCAAGCAAAGAAATATGAAGAGGAGACTGGCATCCAACTCAAATATTAGATTAGTTGTTGTGAGAAAAATAAAGGCTGAGGTGGTTTCAACAAGAGAAGAGTTTGAAAATAGTAGATCTAGCTCAAAGGAAGCTGATGAAGAAACTGTCAAAAATCCCAAGGAAGAAACTTCTAGCAACAAGAAATGGAACCAACATCAAAATTGGGAGCCAAAGAATTTGTCATGTAAAAGTGTTAGATGTTTTACTTGTCAAAAACTTGGACACATTTCAGTTGATTGCAGAGGTAAAAAGATCAAATCCTCCCAGCAAAACAATTAGTCGAATAAGGATCATTTTCATAGATTTGTCTCATCAACTTTTAGGTATAAAAATATATTTTATGGTTATTGTTATTTTTCTAATGATTTTGGGCATAAAGATGTGGATTGTAGGGATGATGTAAAGAAGATGAAGTTTAGAAGGCATATCAACAAAATATTTGAGCCTTTTCCTCTATTTATTAAACAGATAATATTCTTTACATGTGACAATCTTGGCCATATGGCCGAAGATTGCAAATTTCATGTTGCTCTTAAGGAGTCTGGTCAAAGGAAGAATTTTATTCAAAGAAAAATTTGGAGAAGAAAATAAACTCTGGAAAGAGATTGTAAGGGAAAAAACATATTAGGGTTTGCAAAAAGAAGCAATATCAAGAAATCCCAAAGCAAGAGTAAGGCCAACTCAGTCTTAGGGGGAGCATGTAACAGAAAGTGCATGAGCTCAAGGGGAGCTCATCCAAGAAAACAAACTCAATGTAGATAGTATTTGCTTCGGCAAAAAGGTTTTGTCTTGCTTCTTGTTTGAATTCAATTATAGCCTACTTTATTTTGATATTGTGCCCAAGTATGCCATGTGTTGATACCTTCATATACCAGAGATAGTATATGGTTAAATTTCACACCTATAGCAAGAAGAAAATTAAGTTAGCTTCCAAAAAATAAACACAACAATTTGTATTAAATAATAAAAAGTGGGGAAGGGAGGAATATGTAGCTCATTTCTCTTTAACTATGGTACACTATACTTGAGCTAAATTAATGAGTTCGTCGTATTTGATCAGAAATTTTTGGAGGGACTTGTACGCAATCATCCACTCGTATTTCTATATGTATTATGGTTCTTCTTTTTAACGAAAATATAGAGGTGATGCGATGGTGTTGATAGGAGTGCACATATGAAAGAATTGTTGATAACTGACAAATTTATGGTGAGACAAGTGCTTCTCTAAAAAAAGGAGTGTGCATATCTGTAAAGAGAAATGGGATTGTTGCACATGGGAGTGCAAGTGTTCGGTTGATCCATTCTTTATGATTATGGAATTATTTTATTACGTGTCAGAGATAGCGTAGATTGCTTTATGTACCAAAACAATATACCACGTGCACAAACAATGGAATTTCCCATGGTTTTGGTCAAAGAACGATTTTACCGTTGATGAAATAGAAGACTTTTAATAATTGAATTGGAATTGTGGTAAATATTGTGTGAATGAAATTGATAATTGATCAATGGAATTATGATTTGATTTGGTCCTTGATGGACAAATGGAACACATTCATTTGATTTGGTCCTTGATGGTCAGGAAGTTGAAATGGTCATAAATCCATGATGGTTTTTGATCTCCTCTTTCAAAGTTCAATTTTCTGTTTTCCTGCTCAATTAGAAGTGAGACCGTAAGATGCATGTTTGATCTGATTTGATATGTGATAGTGAGAATTCGCTTGTGTGTTTGACAGTATGAAGGAAATTTGTGGATTTATTGACAACATCAGATCTAAAGTTTGACAAATAGAAAAGGTTGGCCTGCGCATGATTGGGACGCATATAGCGAAAAGCACAAAATCAAATTGTGTTGTTAAATAGCCCACATGATGCCATGATTGAGTGGAATTCCACTATGCAAATTATACTCTTGTGAATAAAAGGAATTATTGTACGAAGTTTTAAATGAAAACATGGTGCATTATGCAATAGGAGATTAAAATTATCCATGTGCGCATAGTGAAAATAGGATAGAAGCATGTAGTGATCTATAGCAATGCACAAACACATATTTAGGACCGATTAAGAGACAAAGATGTTGGGGTTAGCTTTTATTTACATAGTTGTTTTGATGTGTGAGAGAATTGTAAAATAATCGTTGTAGAATGGGTCGTTGGATAGATCCAAGAAACCATACATGTAGCTGAGAAATTTAAAAGAGTAATGCATTAGAGATTTTATAGGGTTCTTGCCATGTTGGAGATGTTAATACATTTGTAGTATGATTGGCTTCACTTGAATTATTTGAAGAAAAAAACTTAAAACCCCCATCCATTTCAACGAGTGACACAAACTCTACATTGTTTGATTAATGAAGAGATGGAAAATGACTAGAGAATCCATGATAACCCTAGGTATTTTGAACTTTATGGCCTTGACATGAGGTGGAATTTTTCATATTGAGCTAGTTTATAAGGTGAAAAATGGGGTCATAAATCGTTTATTTTTACCAAACTAGAATCTAAAATAGAGAAGTACAGTGAAGAAGGAAGACACACAACTGTATTTGTTTGATCGCCTTCCTAAAGATGTTATTGAGATTATATTTGGTGTAATCTATGATGCATGGCTATCTCCTAGCCCTTTTTCATACATGCATCATGCATATCTCCTTTTTCTATAGTTTTTCTTGATTAATATTCTAACTATGAAGAGAAACTGAAAAGGATATACTCAATGCTAGAAAGAGTTTCAAGAGAGACACTCACTTGTTGTGAGGGTGGGATGACCTAAGAATGATCCAACTTCATGGGCCTATTGCATGCATTTTGCAGAGATTGGTGCTCCTTTCAAGAAATTCATGTTTATGGCTGCTAAATCTAGAGATTTCTCAAAATTAGACTATGCTCTTACTCATTCACAGTATGGGCCAAATTTTGATAATGCCATTTTAAATATTAGGGACGTGCTAGATGGAACATAAGTGGATAGTGAGGATCAATGTGGTAAGTCTTTCAGTGCTTCAATTTCTTCCCAGGGAAGTTCCAATGGAACATAAAATATTGATTCTTGTGGTTGTAGTTAGAGTAAACTAGGTAATGAATCTCAATGAGCTTCAACGAATCTTGGATTTATATGGAACCACTTCATTAAAAATAGAAATTTATTTACATCCACATCTTTATCAGAAGTAATCTATCCCATATTCCCCACATTAGACATAAAAAACTAGTGAAGGTAATAATGAGGATACTTATTGTCCAAACCATAGTTGAAAGGGTGATTCTCGATGTAAAAGAAGGCAGATGATTTTGTTTCCAAAAGATCAATCTCATTTTTTTACTCGTGATTCAAAGTGAAGCCAGTAGAATGGAGTACACACTTCAATTGTTGGGGGAATATATCAGCGTAATACGCAGTGGTGCGATTGACATGATAAACACATGCACAAATGAAAATAAAAGTCTAGTTTACGTAGTAAAATTAAAAGGAAAAATGTGTGGCTTTATGTGCGGGTATCACTGTTCAAATCAAATTGATGAGTCATAGATTTTGGTTTGGTACACTTGAGAAATTTACCATTGGATCAAGACGTTATGCAACCAACTCACAAATAGATAGATCAATGACATAAAAATTATCTTCTTTCAAGGGGAAACCTCTTTTACATTACATAAATCAACAATTCTCGGATGATTCAAATGAAAAAAACTTTGTGTTATATATAGGAGTCTAAGGGGTCACAATATAATCAGATCCCACATAACAATAATAATGTAAGGGAACAACAATAACAATAGTGGGCTTCTATGGGGCATAATAATAACAATATGGGGACTATATGAGCACACCAATAATAATAAGGGTGCTACACAAACAATAAAAATGAGGGAATACACTAGTGTTATAGGGACCTAACATGCCCCTCTCCTTCAAAAAAGTGTTGTCATCAATGCTTGTGTAGTTTTGGATGCTCTGATACCAAATTTTAAAGCTCTGATACCAAATGTTATGCAACCAGCTCACAAATAGATAGATCAATGAATTAAAAATTATCCTCTTCGAGGGGGAAACCTCCTTTACATTACATAAATGAACAATTCTTGGATGATTCAAATGATAAAACCTCTTTTTTATAGGATGAGCATGATTCTATAGGATTGCATGAAGGAATGATCTTGTTTTAAGATGGTTGTACGAAAACATATGTGTTGAGATAGTTGATATGTACTTGAGTGTAGTAGGTGATAGTTGTAGCATTATGTCTAATGACTATGAGTTGACTATGGATTATGACATGATTGTTAGTCTTGGGAAAAGTTGATTTCAAATTGATAAATATAATTGTCTTAATATTTGGAGCATGTCGTTGACATGTTTAAATAGCTGTAGGAAACATGATCAGTACTAACGCAACAAGGTAACAATTGATGTGTTTAAATAACTAATAGTTGGGTGATGTGACAGTGCGTAGTAAAACTCAATTTCAGGAAGGTAAAAAGGTAAAAGAAAGGAATTAGGCAAGCATTCCTTTGGCTGTGTTTGGAAATCCTAATTCCAAACAAACGAGTGTTTTTTATACAGGAAACCTTCTTAACCTTGATTTTGTTTGAAATTATGCAGATATGTGATTAATAATTATGAACATGTATTTGATACGTATATTAGATAGTCCTTAGTTAAAGTGGATTTTTCAATGGAGTTCGAGTCCCTTGAAAGATGGTGTGTATGTGTTTAAGTGAAAGCAACGTGTTTGGCACAACAAGTTAAGGTAACTAGTGTATTGTTATGTTTATTTAAGAAATTACAGTTATGTGTTGATGCAAGTATGATGCAAGGGATTGCATGGAAAATAAATTATCATGGAATCTTGAAGAAGGCTTAGGTTGAGCTTTCCCTAGGAAGCACTGGAAACCATGGGGATTGATTCATGGTGTTTTTGGATAGCCTTGTGCTTTTTGTATTTTGGTGATTTTTTGTGCTTGTTTATGTCTTATGCATGGGCATGCCACTTTGGTTGTGGTGTCGTATTGTTGTTGGTTTTCGATGGTTTTCTTCTTGTTTGTTTATTGTCTTGTGTTGGCTTATGGGGGCCTGACCCAAGTTTGGAGTTATTTAGCCAAAAAAATCCCTACACTAGTGGTGCTTTCGGCATCAGACTGCAGAGCGCGGACTGAAGTCTTACTTGAAGCAATATGGGGGGATGATGGAACCAAGTTTCTGCACCCTTGAGATGTATGTGATGCCGGTTTAGTACAAATATACTTGCCTTGGTGTAGGTCGCTTTGTGCACTATTCCAACCTTCAGTACCCTCGCGAAGTGTCACAATCGCCTTTCATGCAGCCCTAACTAGGGGCTGAGATGTTTTCGCGCTACTATGGCAGCGAACTGCACTATTTCCCAAACTACACCAAGTATCTTACTTATCTTATTAACAGATCTTGATCATCTTTGGGTAAATTGATATTCTAACATGCATTCACTTAACAAATACAATTATATATATTCGTGCATCATATAAACAATAGAAATGCAATTCATACCCAATATGTGTGATGCATAAAACAGGAAATAAATACACATAAATGATAGAAACTTCTCTTTATTACTGCTTCCAAACAATTACAAAATTTGACTCACCCTATGCACTTAGTTGCATGGGTCCGTACACTTAGTTACGGACTACTAGGCCTCTGTGATCTCAGTTGCAGAGCCTCTTCCTACTCTACGACCCGAAACTATACTTTACTCCACATATTTGACTCAATTCTTCATCATTGATTCTTCGAATATGAATTATGTTATTAGCTACTTAGAGCCTCACTCTATTTATACAATTCCATGGTCCGCAAACCATGGGTAGATATTCTATAGCTGAAATTACATCAAAATTAAGGGTGGACAACCCTATGACTCAAACTACGCGCTCCACGCCCACAAAATGTGGAGTCTTTACATTGGAATTACAAAATTAACCAAAATATTGGTTCTAAGCCCCAAAATTCCCTTGGGGGACCTCGTGGCCAACAAGCCCCCGACACAAACATCATGACTCGCCCTCGAGTCACTTTGTAGGTGTGGATATCTTTGCACGAAGACCTCCCAACTCTGATTGGATCGCTGCAAGTTTGGCAACGTATTGAGCAGCTACCTGCTGGACTTCCTCTACGCATTGTTCAGTGACCATTGTGGCTAAACTATTGCCCTAAATCCTCACCTGTGTTGCTTTTAGCTGCATGACCTTTGCTTAAATGGAAGTTGTAATGGTATACGCCTCATCAATCCATAGCTGTAGGTGCGCCTTCAAAACTGCTTCCTTATGCTGAGCAACATCCACCTACTCCTTGAGTGCCTTTTCGTATTGTATCCTTGCGAGCCTTTGCATAAGGGAAACCATCTGCATGGTCCCTTTAACCTCATCATACTTCTGCTATAGCTCACACAACTCTATCTCCAAGCGCTCTATGTTTGGGTCCTCCTACAGAGTGGTGAGGATCTCAAACGACTGCTCGAATAGCTTCGTGCAATCTGTCGTTGCACTATTAACCATCGCCATTATTGTTGTGATCGCACTGGTGTGATGTTCCTTAACCTCTGGCAGAGTTGAAAGTTGTGCCTTTAATTGCAGTTATGCTATCTAAAGGTTCAACTCTAACTGAACCCTGGCCATTTCAGCTTTGGCATCATGCACCCCTGCTGCTAACTTTCGAAAGTGCACTTCCACTAGTTCCTCTACTTGGATGGCCAACTTCGGGACCATCTAGTAGGCTTCCTCCACCACCTGCACTATCTGTTTGTTCTATTCCATGGCCTCATTGCATTGCAGGCTCAACTACTCAATGTTGATGCATTTCTCGCTCATCACCTGGAGCGCACGACTCTCCCTGGCCCGAAGCTCTGCAGTGACTCCATCTTGCAAAATATAGAGAATCTCCGGAGGGAGTGCAACCACGTTTAACCCAATCCCTTTCAAGCTACTGACCATAGGCCTGTCAGCCTCATATTCTGTAATGAGTGCTCCATCTGGTAGCACTATTGTGTTGGTCATTTGGGTGAAAAACATTAACTTAGTCACGAAAGTGCTGACTGTGAGGCTGGTTAACACAGTGCCAGCTTATGGAGTGCGCACCTTCAACTCCTTTATCTATGTCTTGAGATCCCCCAATACCATCTAGTGTTGCTCCTCAAACTGTTGGAGGGCCTTCGCAGTGACATCCCTCATCGTCTCACCAATATCATGTAGATCCCCATCAGTAAGGGTGATAGGGTCGAACGAAGTCTTTGAGGCCTTCGTCTTCTTTTGTGGCCCTACCTACTCTCTTGGGCGGGAACGTTTTAGCTGGGTGAATGTTTTCTGCAGGTCCGCGCCACTTTGTTCTATGTCTATTTCTGCCTCAGGTAAAGGCAACTTCTATCCTTCGTGCTCTTCTTCTGATGTCTTTTGCTGCTCCTCGGCCAACTTAGCAGCATCGAGTGCCGCCTGGGACTTAGCCGCTGCTTCTTCCTTCTTGCACTTTTCTGCTAGCTATGCCATCCGTAGTCTCGTCTCTTCCTTCTTTCGCTGCGTGGTAGACTTCTCTACTTCCAGCGTGGAGCTAGCTGGAGCACGCCACTCTAGCAGCCAAGACTCAAGACCGTGAATATCACATCGTTGGTTGCCAAGCACGATAGCTCATGCCACATCTTTGTGGAGTCCTTTAGTGCTATTATGAAGATATGGTGGAAGTCTACTTTGAACTTTTTTAAGCTCTGTAGACTGTTGTAGACCATGGGCGATAATCGTGGCTTGCGATTAATCCCCATCTTGATGTTCATATTCATTAGCACCCACAAGATCTTACTCTCCCATATCCTCTCTGTGTCCTTGGTTTCCCACAATGAAGCATACTTCGCTGCCTCTGGAACGTCCTACACAATTGTCAGGAACTGGCTATCTTCGGGAAATTCCCATGCCACTAGTACTATTGACAACAGGAGCCATGCATAATAAAATGTTTTTCCCTACTCCCATGCCTTGCAGCAGTTCTTAAGGAACTCACTACATAGATATTTTGCCCATTTAAACTGGACCCCTTCTGTGCATTGCACTTCTAGTGCAACCACTGACGCGGGCACCTCATCTGTGCAACACTTCCACATCACCTTTCCTGACAATATCTACATTGTTACCTTGACTACAGGGTTATTGGTGCTGGAGATGGCGTACCCTTGCTTCTTCTTCTCCAACTTAAATTTATTTTTCATTGCCTCCATGATGGCCAAATCATCACTTTTTCCTTCTGAAATGTTCACCAGGTCCTCCCTTATGCAAGGAAGTTGTGTAATCTTGTGAATTAGATGATCTGTGATGGGAATGGGCTCCTCCAGCCACAAGCACCCATCATGCACCAAGTAGATCAGCTTCCTGATGACAAAAATGGTCACTAGGGCGAGATGGTAATGCGGCACCCAGAGTAGGTTTAGCAATCCTACCTTCTCTATGCCTCTTAGCCATTTGCGCGGCTCAAACTCTATTATTCCGGCCAGTGCGTCTTTCTTCTGGTGCATTAGCTATGCAATCGCGAGATGTGGGAACTTTGCGTGGTCTGCGACGTCACAATCTTCAAAGTTCAGTACAGGAACCTATCCCAAGTGTGCTCCTTCATAGAAAATATCATCCAGAAAAAGTGGAGTTTACAGAGAGCTCTTGCTCTCATCAATATCTTTGGGCACCTTTTCTTTACCCTTCCATAGAGGAACATATGAAGGTAACCTGGTGAGAGTGTCCACACCCTGGGTTTCAACTTCTGTCTCTACATCCTTCTCCTCAACTGAGATTTCTTCAAATTCTTCCTCCTCATCGACCTCCAAATTGATGGCCTTCCCCTTTTCCTCCATTATGAGCTTGGCCCTCGGATTTCTAGGTGAGACACGCATCGGTATCATGGCCTGCTTGTATTTCTTGGGTCTCAGCATGCGTGGTGATTTAGTAATCGCAGTGACTATCCCAACACTCTCTTTGGCTTCCACTTCCGTAATTGCCTGTGTGGCTTCCTTGGCAGTCATTACTCCAGTATCCATGACTTCTTTGGGTGCTTCCATAGTTTGATTCCATAGTTCTCTTATTGTCTTTGGTAATTTCTCAAGTAACAAATTCGCCTTCAAAATATCGAACAAGTCTCGATTAATGAATATCTGAGCGTGCAACAACTCAGTTCTCAAATTGCCAAGTGTTGTTTGCTCGACAACCCTTTGTAATTTATGGTGCCTTTTGAATTTGAATTCAATAGTTCCCCCCACATTCGGTCCATTAATGCTAGGTTGGCAACAGATTTTCAAGAATCTAGCCCATAAATTTTGCCTTAAATCCCTGTCGTCCACTCCATTTGTTCTCAAACCAAGCATCACATCGTGAATAGTGACTTTAACGGTCACTTATCAGCCGACCCATGCAGCAGCGTAGCTACCCTCACATTGTCGCGAATCCTGTGACACTTCGCTACTATGCGCAGTCCTATCATCACGTAGTTCTCGGGTTGAGTAGTTTATAGTTTCGTGCCTCCTTTCAACTGCCTAGAGTGCTAAGACTATGCTTTTGTCATCTAGTCAGATGGCTGAGCCACCTGTGTATGGCTTCAGATGACTACAATTCACTTTTCCTGTGAAAGGTTCTCCATTTAACTTTACCAACTGTACCACGCCAGCATCTATAATCTCCTTAATAATGTACGGCCCCAGCCAATGCATTCTGAGCTTCCCTGGAAATTTATCAAACTTACTATCATACAATAGCACCAAATCATTCACCGTGAAGGTGCGTAGCTTAATATGTCGATTGTGCCATGCCTTTTCGCACTGCTTTTGGACCTACTGGTGAAATCTAGCGAAAAATCGTTCTTCTTCGAGCTCATCCAGCTACGCGAGCCTTTATTTTCAGGCTCCATGATCTGTCATACCTATGAGCACTGCTATGCATAGACAAAGCACGATGTATTCCATAGTCATTACAGTTTCCACTCCATAGACAAGCCTAAAAGGTGCTTATCTCGTCAATTTCTTGCATGTTGTTCAATAAGCCCATAACACTGCAAGTATGTGTAGGTCCCAATCACTTCATTGCACATTGCATACCTTAGTTAGCGTGGTTTCCAGTACTTTGTTGAACACTTCTATTGTCCCATTAGCCTGTAGGTGATTCGGTGTTCTCTTCTGGTGATACACCTGAAACTCTTCCGTTAGCGCGCTAATCATTTCATTTAGGAAGTGTGTACTATGATCACTCATCAAGATATTTGGACATCCAAATCACATCAGTACATGTGCAAACAAAAACTTCATCACAGTCATGCCCATGCAATCCTTCACTGGCTGCACTTCTGCCAACGAGTCAAGTACTCTGTCACAGTGATAATATACCTCGCGCCCATCTTTCCTTGAGGTTTAATTGGTCCTACAAAATCTATTGCCCACTTCTCGAAAGGTTGCAACATCATTTGTGGATTCAAAGTAATCTTGTCCCTCTGTGATGGCTTACTCATTCTTTGACATAAATCACATGCCCTACAGTATGCTTTTCAATCCTGATGAAGGGTTGGCACCACAACCCTACGTGAAGAATCTTCTGCACGATTTCTCTCCCTTCATAATGTCCTCCTAAAGTGCCCCCATGAGTTTTCATGAGGATGTTGCTTTGTTCAAACTTAGGTACATACCTTCGCAGTATCTCATCATTCCCCATATTGTATAGATGCCCCGCAATGACAAAAAAATCTGCCCCATGCACCACTAATTCCTTCTTCTACTGGACAGAGTATCCTTCTGGGAAATTCCAGTTGTTAGAAAGTGAATTATATCTTCAAAATGTCCATCCACTACATGCAAAACAAAAAAATGTGCGTCGGGTAATCATTCCTCCAAACTAGTAGGCTCTTCCCCTGTCCTGATGCGCAATAGGTGATCTGCTCCCGCGTTCAATTGTCTGGGCTTCACAACAAATTCAAAATCGTATTCCTGGAACAAGAAAATCCATCTGCAGATGCACCCCCCAACACAGGTTTATTGACCAGGTACTTTAGTGCAGAGTAATCTGTATACATCTTAAAGTGACCTCCTGGCAAGTAGTCATGAACTTCTAGAGTGCATACACCATAGCTAGTCCCTCGCACTCAATGGTGGAATAGTTCTTCTCGGATTTAGATAATTTGCGAGTTCTGAATGCAATAGGGTGATCCAAGCCTTCTCTGCCATCCTGTGTTAGTACTACCCCCAACACTATACACGACGCGTCAAAATGCACATTAAATTCTTTCTTCTAGTTCGGGAAGACAAGAATTGACACAATAACCATATTTTCCTTCAATATATCCAGGATTTTCTTACAATCATCATTCCAGTAGAACATGACATCCTTCTTCAACAATTTTTCCTTTAGTGCGGTGATCTGGGCATAACCTTTGATAAACTCACTGTAATACCCTATATGCCCCAGAGCAGCACGTAGTTGTTTCACACTTCGCGGCACTTCGAGGTTTAGAATTACCGCAATCTTCATGGGGTCTACCATCAGCCCTTATTTGCAAACCACATGCCCCAATGGGTTCCAAAAAGTAATGAGAAACACACACTTCTTGAGGTTGAGCATGATTTGGTATCTTTGGCAAGTATCCAGCATCAAGCGCAAGCTCGCTACATGGTGCTTAACCAACCCAAATACAGTCCAGTGATCAAAATAGACCTCCATGAACTTATGAATATATTCCTTAAATGTTGCAACAACCACGCACAAAAAGATGGTTGGCACATTCTTCAACCCAAATGGCATGACAGTATATTGAAAGCAACCCCAGTCAGTCGCGAAGGTTGTCTTTCTCTTATCTTCAAGTGCGATTTTGATCTGGTGGTACCCTGAGAACCCATTAGTGAAAGAATATGCTTCTTGACCACCTACATTGTCCAACACTTCATTGGTGAATGGAGTTGGGAATGGATCATGCACACAAGAGTCATTCAATTTTCTTAGATCCACGCATATTCTAATCTCATCCTTCTGCTTCTTCTCTTGTACCACCATTGGGCTTACCCAACCAAATTCTTCCACATGCCCAATGATGCCTGTTGTGAGCATTTTATCTAGTTCTATGCGAACCTTCTCCTTATATTTTAGATCTAAGCGGTATGGCCTCTGATTAACTGGCTTCACGTCAAGTTTGAATTTGATCTTCATTACCCCTAAATCTTCGATTATTCCTTTCAAATCCGTAAATTTAGTCAGGAATAAGTCTTGGTATTCACGAAGTAATTTAGTGACCTTATCCACCGTTGTGTCATCCCAGTAGTCTCAGATCTTCATGAATTTGGGCTCTGCCTTTGTACCAATATTTACCTGCTTAGTCTTCACCAGTGCGGTTATGTCAGGGTTCTCAATCTATGGTCCTTGAACCTCGCGGTGGCCTTCTGTCTTTGGAATGTTAATTTTCTGTAGATCTTCATCTTTTTCTTCAACAATTACATTATAACATTCTAGCGCACAACTCGATTGAATTAGTTGGGAAAGAGGAAAATTAATGGATCCCAGGGAGAGCTGAATGAAATCCAATAGGTAAGGTAAGCCCTGGATGAAGCCCAGTTCACAAGTAAAGGGTAGTTGAAGGCAAGAGTATGACAACCAGTTGGATTGGTCGGGTCCATTGGTGTAAATGGACGACAGTAGGACAATCATGAGAAAGCTAACAGGATAGGTAAAGTGAATGGATGTGATGCATCTGATTCCTTGGCTATGTTGGGAAACATTGTTCTCAATGTTGCGCATGTGTTGCACACATAAAGGGAGTTCTCTAAAGCTTGAACTTATGATATCAGGTAATTACGCTATGATCATGATTACATTGATGTTTATATATGTAAACACGTATGTATGTATTTATGTCATGTCTGATGGGGTCATCATGGATCATGATTATTTAATTCTAATATTTATATGTGTATATATGTATGTATTTATGTCATGTTTGAGCTCATTGTCATTTGATACATAGATTCTATCCCTAAATCTGACCAAGCCATCTACTGTGAGAAAATAGTCCACATCCTCTTCACTTAAACCCTGTTGTAGCCTATGCTTAAGTTGCTAGTATCTCTCATCCTACTGTCGTACCTACAGGATCTAATACTATAAATGTGTCTCATAAGAACTCATAGATGCAACGTGGTTTACCTACACTCTTCTACTGAGAGAATCTACAACCCTTTTCTCCTTTCATTTAATGTTTCTAATCTCAAATTCAAACTCACTAAGGGTGGAAAGCAATCTAAATTACCTAGCATTTATATTTGGTTGGTCAAGCAAGACCAAAACCCACTGTGATCACTCATCAATACAAACCTTTTTCCAAGAAGATAATGCCTCCACATCTTCAAGGCATGTATAATATATGCCAACTCAAGATCATGAGTCACATAGTATTAATCATGCTCATTTACTTTCCTTGACTCATAACACACCACATGTCCCTCTTACATCAGTACACCACCAAGTCCTTTCTTTTAAGAATTTGTGCACACCACAAATGTAGATTTTAACCCTGTACAGAAATTACCTGCATACGAATTCTAAAACAAAGAAAATAAACAATGCGAGAGCATAACACATAAAACACATATGCACAGAGATTTTCCCCTGGATCCCAAAATCAGGACTACCAGCTTGATTT